>CAUYQG010236998.1:0-28754 GCA_963574415.1 Tarsius wallacei | reverse complement strand
CCCAGCTGATTTTTTGATTTATTGTAGAGATGAGGTCTCGCTTGCCCAGGCGGGTCTCGAACCCGCGGGCTCAGGCAATCCACTCACCTCAGCCTCCCAAAGGCGCGGGATTACAGGCTGAGCCACCGAGCCCGGCTATATTTTTAACATATATTATGATGCATTTAGTCTATGGGCAAAGCTTATCATGCATATGTAATCATGGACCATTTGTCTTAATTCTTTCATCCACAATTTTTGTTAAGAAATGCAAGTTGGCCTCACAAGACTCTATTTTGAAGTTAGTTTCCTAAAGCCCTAAAAGTGTATTATTTTAGATAGAATTTCAGCCATATTGGTCAACCTACCTTCAAGTTATATTATTTTCCAGGCTTTGCACATTCTAACAGATATGCCTGGATCCCAGTTCCTGCAGTTTGCTTTGATGGAGACTTGACTGCTGTAAGTCAGTGCAGTACTTATGGAATGCAGGACACACTTTGCATGGTGCATACAATTGGCTAAGTGCAGTGTGCAGTGTGCATACAATTGGCTAAGGATCAGAGTTTCAGCTGTATGAATAGATCTGGGCCCTCTGAGAGCAATTCTAATTTAGGTATCTTAGATGGTAGGTAATATTGCCAAAATATTTGTTATTCCTTAAAAACACTCCAATTTCTTTTTTTCCTCACTTTTTCAATTTAATAGATTCCAAAGGAACTTCAAAAATAAAATATATTTTCAAAGCAAAATATCCTATCTTCAGGACTGGAGAAATAGCTTTTTATTACTGGGTCATTCAATCAGAATATATCTATAAAAGCATAGCTATATAACTATATAGATAGTTCATGTTTTGAGAGGGTGCAGGTAATTGATGTGCTGTACTTTCAACCAGTCCTTTGTTTGCATTGAGATTAAAAAAAAAATGGTATGATTTCCTTGGTCATTTACTAGCACAGGAAAAAAATAATAACCTTTATGATTTAACTCTTTATCCGATAATCAACTTCCTAAATACTGGGAACAGTTTCCTGAGGCAAGACTTTCAGGAAAATGTCCTATTCTTTTAAACCTTGGTTTCTTATCTTTGAATCTCAAACAGTTTTTAGAAATCCAAGGTAAGTCTATTCTTTTCAGTTCATTAATTCAACAAATTTGGTTGATCTCTGTGCCAGGCATTGTACTAACTGGTGGGGATTCCCTGGAGAATAAGGAAATAATCTCCCACAGCCACACATGCACTCAGTGTTCGTGACACCATAATCTTGGCTTCAATGGTAAAACATATTTCTCCTTTAAAAATATCAAGGCTGGGCTCTGTAGTTCACATGTGGAATCCCAGTCCTTTGGGAGGCCAAAGTGGAAGGATGGCTTTAGGCCAAGAGTTTGAGACCATCCTGGCAACATAGTGAGACCCTACTTTTATTAAAAAACAAAAATATGAGTGATTCCTCTCTCTTACATATTGAGCGGTCAAATGCCTCACACAGAACAGCAGATCTTCTGGAAGGACTTGCTATTGCAGTATACTGCACTGTATCTTTATACTTGGTGTCAGGAAAGTTACAAAAGATGGATCCAAAGGCATCATTTTTCTAAACAGATGCGTCTATGATGTCCTTTAGCACAGATACAGTGTTATACACAACAGACCAGAAGCACAAGTTGCTCTATTTAGGGCGAAGTATAGATAAGCGCTTTCACAGTGCAGCTTAGTGGAAAGAGTTTGTCATTAGAGCTCTTTCTAATTCTGTCATTTATTGGATGTATGACAAAGTCTTATTTGGGCCTCAGTTTCTTTATATATCACATGGGAATAATATTTGCTGGGTTATATGGTTACTTTGATCATTTATTAAGAAATGCTGCAGTGCTGTAACGGTAGATATTAACAATTGTATTATAGAAAAATATGTGTATTTTATATTATAAGCTGATTTATGGAATCAATGTGGATTAATCTGGACTAAACTCTACTGACCAGGGTTATGCTCCTGTTTTTCTATCAAATAGCAAGCTTTTCTAGTAATTTCTCTAACCTGTGTGAATGTGTGTATATAAACCACATTTGCATATAGCTTTGTAGACAGAAACTTGTAGGAGAAATGAATGAATCCAGTGTATTCCAAAGCAGAACTTCAGAAAACAGTATTTTAGAGGCTTGAAAGAATCTCTCTCTGGCAGCATTATATATATATATATAATGCTGCCTTGAAGGGTAATGGAGGATAATTTAGCAGAAGAGGAGGCTTTATTGTTATGCTTGACTTTCATTCCAGCATTTCTTTTCTTTTGCATGAAGTGAGGATACTTTTGTGTCTTTTAACCTCTGAGCTATCGCTCCACTAACATGCTAGTTCTAGGATCTGTCAATTGTGAATAAATAGATGCAAATAAATACAGTGTTACTGTATTTATTATCACAGTATTTAGCATAACCTTGTTGCCTAAAACTTATTATAAAATCATTATGCTTACAATTATCAAAATGTAGCTTTCCTTTTTTTTTTAACATGGGTTTTTTCCAAAAAACTCATTTCAGACCTGAGAGACACCTCAGTTTTTATATCTATCACTGGCTTTTGTCCAAATGTCATGTTCAGAATTTATTAATATTACTATAATACTTCAGAGGACTGTGGAATGCACATTCTAGGCAGATTTTTTTAAGCTCTGTGGGGGGAAAGGGAAAGAGCAGAACTGATGGTGTGATGGAATTCTAGTCTCTGCAGGAGGGAGAAAGAGAATTTTCTTTATGCCACTCTTTCATGCTGAGACTCTCCATTACAGTGCCAGGGGCATCCTAACACAATAGTAAATCATTGGTTCCTAACACGGGCTACTCACATCTTTTCAGTGGCTTGAAAGGAATCTACTACAAATTTAACGATTTATTTATGACAATTAAAAAGTAGAAACTAGTATATATTTTATAAATGCATTTCTTGGGCAAACTAGTATTATTTTGGTAAAACAAAAATATTTATATTTCATTGTTAATACTTTCATTCGAAATGCACATTATTTCTTTTTTGCTATGGATATTTTGAAGTATTAGTTATTATTCCCTATAAATATCATAAAAATTTTATTTACATTTTTAAAGTTTTTAAAGTAATGGGAAAACTAATATAACTTGTTTATCAAAGATATTGGAAGTATTTGTTAAGGTTTTTACTAAGAATTTGCTCCAATGCTTACCCATTTTAGCATATTTCATTTATAACTTAATAACCAAATTTTAAAAATGTTTGCTTAGTCCACTCTCCTTGACCTATTTTCAGCATTTGTTTGAGTTTTCCTTCCCTTTCTTATTGAAAACTCACTAGGCCTTTGGCTTCTGTAAAATGTTTCTCTCTAAATGTGCTGATTATTTATCTATTGCCCAAGAGGCCCTTTCTTACTCTGATCTATAGGCTGGGCATGGAACGCTACAAATAACCCAGATTTCTTTATCAGCTCACTTTCTGTTAGGTTCTGCCAATAGGGGGCATTAAAGAGCAGTTGGAAGCTGAGAGGGAAGAGAGAGGACTTCCTGTGTTTCCAGTTTCTAAGGTCACTGTTCCTGCAGGCATTTGGATCCAGGTGCTAGCTTCTTTTACTATTTGCACTTTCAGCTCTGTGGTTAACCAGACATGATTTCTTTAAGGCTGGAGCATGAGATGAGATGTCCCAGTTTAACCTCATTCACCAGGGCATACTCTCCTGGGCATCTGCTGAGCAATGTCTCCTTCACAGTGTTCTATCACTGGCCAGATTAACTTCACCGCCCCCAGCCTGTAGATCTGAAGACAGGAGGAGCTTCAAGGAGCATTCTCCAAAGGATCGAGAACCAACTCCATGGGTCCCCTTCTTCAAATCCAAGGTTCTGGTATTACCATTTTCTTTCCTTTGTTTTCTCGGCACTAGTGACACTAGCTGCTTCAAGGGGTTATTAATCTCTGGGTATCCTTAGCATCTCTTTTCTGTTCTTGCATCTGTCTGATCCCTGCTGACCAATCCCCTGTATTAGATTCCATTTTAGAAAGGCCTATTGTAATCAGTATTTTCCTGACTGGTCTGATAGTTCTGTGCTCTACCTCCTTTGTTGGATCTTTTTCTTCTTCTACCCTCTTCCTGGCCCATGTGGCTGTTTGTATACACTCTGTGTATCAGAGATCTGATCTGTTTCCTCAGGATCAACCATTTCTTCTTTACCAGTTCATATCATCAACTGTTTACTCATTATTTCTGCTGGGATTTCCTTTCAAGTCATTATACTTAATATGCCCCAAATAAATTCTCTCCTCTCGCATATCATTTCCATGATTAACCACATGTCCCCTCTTTCAAATGACTTTTTCCCATCAGTAATATCTCAATAGTTCTGATCAAGGAGACTTATAACTTTAGAGTATTTTTTCTCTTATAAAGCCTTTATTTTCAATAGTAATAGTATCATGTATTGTATTCTTTTACATGTATTTTACACTTATCCTTTCCTTTTTCCCTCACCAACCACCACCACTACCCTAATTTGGATCTCACTAGCCTCACTCTCTGTTGACTCTAGTAAAGTCTATATTCGTTTACTGTTTTCACAATCTCATCTGTACATTGCTACCAGAGTACTTTTCATAGACCCTGCAATTCCCTTCTACAAATCTTCAGTGGTTCCTTCAGCCCACAAGATGAAGTCCAAATGCCTGAACTAGAAATTTTGCCTCAATGAAATATTTAGTCTTCTCTTTAACCTCTATCCACAATTATAGTAGTTCTCCCTTATCTGCGGCTTCACTTTCCTTGGTTTCAGTTACCTACAGTCAACTGCGGCCCAAAAAGTTTAAATATAAAATTTCAGAAACAGTTTTAAGTTACACTCTGTTCTGAGTAGCATTATGAAATATCCTGTTGTCCTGCTCCTTCTCACCCAGTGAGTGAATCATCCCTTTGTTCATCATATCCATGCTGTCTTTGCTGCTTGTCCATTCATCACTTAGTAGCCTTCTCCATTATCAGATTCACTGTCACAGTAGCATGGTACTTGTATTCAAATAACCTTAATTTTTAAATTTAATAATGACCCAAAGCACAAGAGTAGAGATGCTGACAATTCGGATGGGCCAAAGAAGAGTCATTAAATGCATCCTTTAAGTAAAAAGGTGAAAGTTCTAGACTTAATCAGGAAAGAAAAAAAATCATATGCTGAGATCTGCAGGAAAAAAGTTCCATCCATGAAGTTGAGAAGAAAGAAAAAATATTCATGCTAGTTTTGCTGTCACATTTCAAACTGTAAAAGTTATGATCATAGTGTGTTATAAGGGCTTAGATATGATGGAAGGGGTATTACATTTATGAATGGAAGATCTTTCATCCACAAATGTAATGAGCAGAAAGCATCTTCCAATTGACAGCAATTGGGTTCACTAGTATCTGAGATTTCTGGCATCCACTGGGGTCTTGTCATATATCCCCAAGGATAAAGGGGGAGACTACGATATATCTTTAGAAAAATTATTTTGCGGGGGGTGGAGCTTAAGACACGACCTGACAGGTTATTCTGTAAGAATCTCCGTGGAGGCTAGTGTTCATAAAGGCTCTCTGAGGAGTGGGCCAGTGCTGGTGGGAGCCATCTGAGGGGATACTCAGGTGCATGCACCCGGGTACCCCCTCTGAGGGTGACTACAAGCCCCCAACACCCTGAGATTGGAGCGCGGGCTGGCAAGATCACGTGCAAGAGTGTCTGCTGCTGGCAGGAACTCAACTGAGAAAAGGCTGCTGAATCAAGCTGATTCCCAAAGCCTGGCACCTGGCCCACACCATCACCTGTCATAACAGATCAGCTGGAGCCCTGGGTCTGATCAGTGGAGAGAGAGGATCGGGAAAGCCAGAGAGACATCCATGCCCTGTGAGGAACCACCCACCAGTCATTTTCTCTGACCCAGGACAAGGCAGATATTTGCACTGCCCCATCCTCCTCTGCACAGCCTCCAACTTGTTTCCTAAGGTAATCTCATCAACCAGGAGAAACAGTAGCCCCTCCACCAAGCTGAATCAGATACAGACAACTCAGATCTGTGTGGCAGATCTGTCAGGTAGCAAGCCAAGTAAACCCAGATCTGATTTACCCCCTTCCCAAAGTAGGCCTGTGGCAACTGACCCAGCTATGAGTAACCCTATCTGCCTTCAATGAGAGCAGAGGGGAGGGGCTAGAGAACAGAGCTGAAGGGACTCTGGACATACAGGAAGGACCTCAGAACTGGTCTGATTCCTTGTTTTTATTTTTTGACTATTTGTTTTGCTCACTTTTGTTTGCTTTTTGTTTTAGTTTTTTTTCTCTCTCCCTCTTTCATTCAGGCTTTGATAATGTTTTCATACTGGCTTTGCTTTTGTTATTTTACTGATTTTTTTCTTTCTTCTTTCTATTCTTTAGACCCCTTGTTTGTGTAGAAGGGGGTTGTGTAGATGTCTACATCAATAGGCAAGATTTTATTGGACTCTGTGTTTGTATGATTACCTGTATGCTCTAGGGTTGTTTGTTTTTGTTTTTTCTTTTTTCTGTCTTTGTGTCTCTTTTCATTTGTTAGCCGGTATGTCTGTCTGTTTTCCCCCTCACTCCTCTCTCACTCCAGCTTCCTCTTGATTCCCCCTTCCTTCATCCATTTTTTCCTTTTTCTTACATCATTTTCTTTCAGGGAGCAAACGTAAACCCCGACTGCATGGACAGATGGTAAGGCAGTGGGAAGTGGGTTCCAGGGTAGAACTGGGATCTGCAGGTAGATTCTGAATCACAGCTTCCCCCTCAACTAAATCTCAAAACTGCAAAAAGTACAGCCCCAAACCAAAAGTCCAGCTTCAGAAGTGAACAAAACCAGAGGATCCACATAAGGAAGAACAGGAGACTGAACAAAAAGAAGTAAAAGCAGCCCCACCATCCCTGAACAACAGAATTAAAGGAGAATGGTGGGGAGGGGGTGGAGGAAAATCTACACAAATGAAGAAAAACTAAAAGAAAAATATTGGTTTCTCATAGACCCCTGGAAGGTCAGACACTGAGAAAACAGATTTTGGAACACAAACAAAGAAGAGCCCCCAGAGTGACTGGTCTCAAACTGCCAACCAAGATATCAAGACATCAGTAGAGAGATAAAAAAGAATTGAGGAGAGACAAGAGGAAAATAGGAAGGAGTTGATAACTGAGATAACAGCAGTAAAGAATACTGTGAATGAAAAAATTAACAAACTGATAAGCATGGAAAGCAGAATTAGCCAAGCAGAAGAATGAATCTCACAGTTTTAGGACCAAAATATAGAACTAACCCAAACTGTCAAAAACATAGAAAAGAAGCTTCAAAAGACAGAACAAAACCTTTAAGAGATGAGCGATTACTTCAAGAGGCTGAACCTAAAGTAATTGGACTTCCCAAGGCAGAACAACAGACAGAAACCACCCTGGAACAAACATTCCACGAAATTATTCAAGAAAACTTCCCTCATCTCATCAGTGATGTGACCATTCAAACAAAAGAGAATAACCTACCCAGCTAAACGAAACTTCATCAGTGAGGGAGAATTAAAATCTTTCCCAGACATTCAATCCCTAAGAATTTATGCTACCTCTAGACCAGCTCTGTAAGAAATACTTAAGAAAGTATTAAACACAGAAGAAAGGGGGGAAAAACACAACATTTTTCAAAAGAGTGCAGGAAAAATATTGAAAACACACATGAATCAACCCCCAAATCAAAAGAAACACAGCAAACAAACAGGAACAACAACACCTCTATAAGAACCTCATGGCAGGGATAAACTCTCACATTTCAATAAATAACCTGAATGTGTATGGACTAAATGCACCACTGAAAAGACATAGAATGGCAAAATGGGTAAAATATCATGAGGCAACAATATATTGTCTCCAAGAGACTCATCTCACCAGGAAGGACACTCATAGACTCAAAGAAAGAGGATGGGAAACAAAATTTCAGGCACACAGAACACAAAAGAAAGCTGGAGTTGCAATCTTAATCTCAGACAAAATACCCTCTAAGCTATCAAAAATTTAAAAAGATGCAGAAGGTCACTATATAATGATAAAAGTTTCAATCCATCAACAAGAAATATCCATGCTAAACATAGGAGCACCAACATAGGAGCACCAACATTCGTAAAGCAACTTCTATTAAAAATTTAAAAAGAGATTGACTCTAACACTATTATAACTGGGGACTTTAATACCCCATTCACAACCCTAGACAGATCATCAAGACAAAAAATCAGCAAGGAGATCCAGAACCTCAGTTAGACTCTTGAACAAATGGTCTTAATTGATACCTACAGAACACTCCACCAAATGACCACAGAATATACATTCTACTTATTACCACATGGGATGCACTCCAAGATAGACCACATCACTGGCCATAAGTCAAATATAAACAAATATCACAAGATTGAAATTTGCTATGCACCTTCTCAGACCACAGTGGAATAAAAATAAATATCAACACCAAAAAAGTTCCCACCAAACCCACAAAGACGTGGACACTAAACAGCATGATGCTAAGCAGCTCCTGGGTCAATATGGAAATCAAAATAGAGATTAAAAGATTCCTGGAAACAAATGAAAATGAAGAAACATCTTACCAAAACCTCTGGGATGCCATGAATGCAGTAGTAAGAGGGGAATTCATATCTCTACAAACACACATGAAAAAAAATGGAAAGATAACAAGTTAACAGACTAACGGTCACCTAAGGAAGCTGGAAAAGCAAGACCAACAAAAACTCTAGCTTCAGCAGAAGAATCCAGATCACCAAAATAAAAGTCCAAATCTGGGATATAGAAGACAAAAAGATGATACAAAAAATCAATGAAACAAAAAATTGGTTTTTTGACAGGATAAACATGATCGATGGTCCCCTAGCAAGAGTGACCAAGAAAAAAGGAGAAAAAACCCAAATAAACTCAGTCAGAAATACAAAAGGTGAAGTCACAACTGACCCTGAAGAAATACAAGAGATTATCAGAGACTACAATGTACAATTGTATGGAAACAAACTTGAAAACCTAAAGGAAATGGAGGACTTTCTGACATCACACAACCTCCCTAGGTTGAAACAAGAAGAAATTGAGAAATTGAGACCCTAAATAGACCATAGCAATCAAGGACATTGACTATGTCATAAGAAAACTACCTATTAAAAAAAAAAACCAAAACAAACCCTGGACCAGATGGCTTTCCAGCAGAATTCTATAAACATACAAGGAGGAAATGATACCAATCCTATTGAAAGTGTTCCATGTGATTGAGAAAGATGGAACTCTCCCCAAATCATTTTATGAAGCTAACATCACATTGATACCCATGCCAGGTAAAGACCCAACAAAGAAAGAGAATTACAGCCCAATATCTTTGATGAACATAAATGCTAAAATTCTCAACAAGATCCTAGCAAACTGGATTCAACAACACATCTCAAAAATCATCCAGCACAACCAAGTAGGCTTCTTCCCCAGGATGCAAGGCTGGTTCAACATTCTTAAGACCATAAACATAACTAAATACATCAACAGATGTAAATACAAAAACCACAGGATTATATCATTAGATGCAGGAAAAGTTTTTGATAAAATCCAGCACCTTTTCTTGATAAAAACCCTCGAACATTTAGGCATAGGTGGAACATACCTCAAAATAGTAAGAGCCACCTACTAGAAACCCACAGCCAGCATACTCCTAAATAGACAAAAATTGGAACCATTTTCCCTGAAAACTGGAACAAGACAAGGATGCCCACTCTCATCCCTCTTGTTCAACATAGTTTTGAAAGTCCTAGCTAGAGCAATCAGAGAAGAGAAGGTGATCAGGGGTATTCAAATAGGAAAAGAGGAAGTCAAGTTATCTCGCTTTGCAGACGACATGATTGTGTACCTGAAAACCCAAGAGAATCTACAAGAAGCCTCCTTGCACTGATAAAGGACTTTGGTAATGTCTCAGGGAATAAAATAAATGTGCAAAAGACAATTGCATTTCTATACACCAACAATAAACAAACAGAAACCCAAGTAAAAAGCACAGTTCCATTCACAATAGCCACACACAAAAATGGAATACCTTGGCATTTTCCTAACCAGAGATGTGAAAGACCTTTACAATGAAAACTATAAAAACTGCTCAAAGAAATCAAAGATGACACAAGCAAGTGGAAAAATATCCCATGCTCATGAATTGGAAGAATCAACATTGTGAAGATGTCCATCTTCACAGATGGCAATCTACAGATTTAATGCAATACCCATCAAATTACCAGCAACATTCTTCTCAGACATAGAAACAACAATACAAGAATTCTTATGGAAACCTAAATGACCAAGAATAGCCAAAACAATCCTCAGCAAACAAACAAACAAACAAAAAAACAAAGCAGGAGGTATCACACTCCCAGACTTTAAACTTTATTATAAAGCTACAATAATCAAAACAGCCTGCTATTGGTACAAGAATAGGCATATAGACCAATGGAATAGAATTGAGATTCTAGAAGCAAAATCTCAATTTCTCAACCAACTCATCTTCAACAAAGTCACCACCATGCACTACTGGGGAGAGGAGAATCTATTCAGTAAATGGTGTTGGGAAAACTGGCTGAAACACGACCCCTACCTATCCCCATACACAAAAATTACTCTAAATGGATCACAGACCTAAATATAAAACCTCAAACTGTAAGAACCTTAGAAAATGCAGGAGACACTCTTATGGAAGTTGGAACTGGCAACCAATTCCTGATCAAAACCCGAAGTACCCAGGCCATAAGAGATCAGATAGACAAGTGGGGTCTCATTAAAGTGACAAGTTTCTGCAAAGCCAAAGAAACCGTCAAGAGAACAGGGAGACAGCCCACAGACGGGGAAAAAATATTTGCCAACTCCATGTCTGACAAAGGCCTAACATCAAGGATCTACTAGGAACTCAAATGTGTTGAAAAAAAAAAAAGCAGACAGCCCCATTACAAAGTAGGCAAAAGATATGAATAGAAACTTCTCAAAAGAAGACATACAAGCAGCCAACAGACACATGAAAAAATGTTCAGCATCACTAGTCATCAAGGAGATGCAAATTAAAATTATACTGAGATACTACCTAACTTCAGTCAGAATGACCATCATAAATAACTCAAAAAATATCAGATGCTCGAGAGAGGATGTGGCAGAAAGGGAACACTTCTACACTGTTGGTGGGAGTGTAAACTAGTGCAGCCTCTGTGGAAATCAGTGTGGTGATTCCTAAAAGTTCCAAAAAGTGACTTTCCATATAACCCTGCCATTTCCCTACTGGGAATATACCCGGAGGAACTCAAATCACTCTATAAAAAAGATACCTGCACACGTATGTTTATTGCAGCATTTTGCACAATAGGCAAGAACATGGAATGAACCATGCTGCCCATCAAAAGAGGACAGGATAAAAAATAATGTGGTACCTATACACAACGGGATATTATGCAGCCATGAAGAAGAACAAAATCATGAAGTTCGCAGCAACCAGGATGGAATTAGAGTTTATAATACTGAGTGATCTCTCACAGAAACAAAGAGCTGAGTATCACATGTTCTCACTCATAAGTGAACCTTGAACAGCTACCATAATACTATAAGAGAAGGATTGGCAGAAGCAAGTAGCAGGAAACACCGGGGGGTTAGGAGATGGGATTGACAGTAGTCAATATCCGGCTGAGGTATGGGGGCACACCACATCAACAAGAGTTCCTGCACAATGAATATTCGTATACCTCACCCTGAATTGTACTTTACAATTTTAAAATAAGAATTAAAAGAGAAAAAAAAGAAAAATCATTTTGCTCTATGACTTTTTACGTTTCTCTCTCATTAACTCATCACAATGCACCCGATTCAGCGTAGCTCTACTTTGTGAAACTTTCCGAGCACATCCCATACAGAGCAGACCTTTCCTCATGAGGGACCACTTCTCTGTATCACTTAATTGGCACTACTCATAAGTTGCATGTAATATTCTAGTGAGAAAAGAGGAAAGTATGTATTTAGCAGGTAATAGAGTATTGGATGACTGATCACATTGTGTGTGTGATGACTATTAGGACATAGCTATCCAACATTAGATAAATTGACTAAGAGGCAAAAAATCTTTGAACTAGCAATTTGTTTTGAATTCTTGACACTGATGTAAAGTTTTTAAAAAAATCTTGAGGTCTTTAAGTAGATCAGCTATATTGCTTTAATGTTTTTGTAGAGGTAAAACTTACTAATAAAACATGTTTTTTTCATTTCTTCCTTTATGGAAGTATGCATTCCATCCTTCATAATTCCAAAATTATTCCTGGGTATTAAGAAACGTGGATAAAATTAAAAAGCAAAACATACTATCAATTGTAGTACTTCTTAAAGACTTATAAAATGTTTAGGGGAAATCTTGTCTTTAAAATTTTTTCTGCCTTAAGTCTCCTTCCTTCCTCCTTCTCCTCCTTCTTTCCCTCCTCTCTCCCTCTCTCCCTTCCATCTTTCTTCCTTCATCCCTCATATATCATAGTAGTTCTTGCTCCTAAAAGTCAAAATTCTTATAGTGCCAGATTTCATAATTAAATCTGATGATGTCAGACTTCATTATTAAGTTTGGCCTACTAGATAAAGATTGGGTTTCACATCATGTAGAGATCCTTAGTACTTTAAGGAAAAAAGTTCTACAGAGAATAGTGTGTGGGGATATATTATAAAAATAATGCTAACAAAATAATGTGGAATGTTTTGCCTATACTTTCTTGAATGACTTTCTATAGTCTACCCCTCAGTAGTGTACAGACAAGTAGAGGAAATGGTTACATATAGAATGTCTCCAAAGAACAGGATGGAAATCTTGAACTCTGTAGATTGGAAAGAAATGTGAAAATAACATCTTTTCTTTCAGAAAGTTGTATAATTGTAGAATTGTAATACAATTCACAGAAACTCCTTGAGCTTCTATTATGTTTAAATAGTTGGTTACGAGCTGAGGCAATAAGTCCCCATGGATAGCAACTCTATACCTCCCACAGTGTCTGCTTTTACAATTAATGTTTTGAAAATCAAGGTGAGTTCATGAAGTCTAGTAATTGGATAATAAAAGTATTAATTTATATAAACTTATGTATAATAATTAGAAAATGAGTCTGATGATAGCAGGATCTTCAATAAGCTTATGAATGGACAACAACAACAAAAAGCAGACAGACTTTTCTTCTTATTTAGCCTTCCATGAATAAGAAAAGTAAATTGTGAATATTTTTTTCATTACAATCTTTCATATACTTGAAGTCAGTCAATAAGTCACTGTATGAATAAGCTTATTCATAGAGTGAGCATGTTCCCTGTTCCAGTGTTGGCCTGTTGTCTTGACAAAAATCTGTAATATCCACCCTCTTCTTTCTCTCTGAAAAGTTTCTCACATTTAAAATATCTTAGGATTATGTGGTCAACCTATTTATTAATGTTTTGTCATTCAGAACACATAATTCAATATTTAAGCCCTTCTTTTTAGAGCCATCTTCATTATTTTTCTCTATATCATCTCTAGTGATCATGAAGCAGGTTGTAATTTTCGACCCATAACAGTGTGGAGACATTTCAAAGATAAAATAGTATCTACTCTCAAAGAGAATGGTATTAGATCCAACACTGAAATTCATAATTAAGGAGTAATACAGGAGTGGAAGTATTTTTAAGAGTGACGGTACATGGAAGGAAATAGTGTGCTGCTGAAAAATTTATGATAAGCAAGTGAATTTTAGTTTAAGAAATCAAATACCATCTATTTCAATTCCCATGAGAGGCTCAATTAGAAACAGAATTCTTCTTTGCTTCCTGCCCTACACTGTCATGTTGTTATGGGCCATGTACTGTTTGAACAGCTGCAGATACTCACCTCAGGGGTACTAAATTGCACTGGTGATGCTGATCCCCGTATGGAGCTAAAACTAAGAGGAAACTTGATCATTTTCAGAAGGACTTAGGAACAGGAGGAAAACTATGCATCTGTTTGAGGATAATGAGTTAAGAAAGTCTAAAGAATGTGAAGTCTTAGTACCATTTTGCTCAGTAAATTTTGTGTCAGACTGTTTTTGGTACAGACCAAGAATGAAAACCAGCACAGACACAAATGTACAAATAATAAATTTTCAAAAATATTAAAATATGAATACTCACATTTGAGTCTCTGGTACAAGGAAGTAGGAAGATGTTACTTGGTAATTTTCTTTTTCTACAGTTTTCCACTCTCCTTTTCTAACCCTGCCTCTATTCCTGTTATCATTCACATCCAGTGTGCTTGTGAAGGAGCTCCTCATATTCATGATTTTTAGTCCAGTGGTTCTTGTACTTTATTATGCCTTCTCAGGAAATACTGATGCTGCTGGTCTGAGAGACCATACTTCAGAAATGAGTGCATTAGCAATTCAGTGACTTATGGGAAGCCACTGGAAAAAGTAAACTATTAAGACTGAGAAAGAAAAAAAGAAAATGCAAATGCATTGATTGGCAAGTGTGTTAAAAAAAGGAGCATTGGCTACCTTCCCCGGGTCCATGAAAGGCCCATCACCATCTTTCCCTGCAAAACTCCTCCATCAAACTTGCCGCATCTTTCCAAATTCAGTGGTTGGGTGTCATGACTCAAAATATTCTGAGAAGAAAGATATGCTCATTGAATCTGAGTTTGTTGATCTTCTAAGCGCAGTCATGGATTTGGAAACATTAAATAAAAATTATTTGGTAACGACTGGATTTTGCTGATGTAATAAAAATGTTGTGACTATTACATACATTAATTCAACTTTTGTAGGTGATGGTATTAGAAGATGGTGACCTAGTTTTGGTTTCCTCCAGAGTGCTGCAATGATCATGCACAGAAAAGTATTTATTCTTGAGCAGCACATTATTTGAATGGGTTTGCAGCAAAGTATTCAATTTTGTTCCTGCCTGCAGATTTTGTCTTTAAGTTGATATTCCTTTTCATTTACTATATTCTAATGTGCATTTCTTTTCTTCTTTTTGTCAGAGTCTCTTTTAATCGTATTATATATTAATCTCAGTGTTCTTTACTTCTAATTTCCCTAATTACTGTCTCTATTTTATTTACCTTTGGTGCTTAATGATTTTTTTCATCACCACTTTATCCCTTCTTTTTCTTCATATTTCTTCAGAATCTTTTTACAATCTACAGTGTAACATATAGTTCTATTTTTCTTTCTTTTTAGCTGTAACTCACTTCTCAATAAAATGTTTTGGGACATCTTACAATGATATATGTAAAAATCATATATACATAGATTAAAAAGTCATCGGTGTGAAAAGTACAGAAGAGAAAAGCAAATTCAAGAAAAAATTAGAACAAATAAATGCAAATTTATTTGCATTATAAAATTATAAAATTTTAATTACTGTTTAACTCAGCTTCTTGAAAACAGAGCTGTGATCAGCTTATCATACTATCATTTAAAGAGAAGACAACACTAGTTGTTTGTAAGGACAAGAACAAAGGTCTACATCTTGAACGAGTCTTTATATAGGGGATTGTGGGTGATGTCATGGATGACATTTTAGTAGTATTATTAAATAACTATAGTAGCTCATTTCATAAACCTTTTTTAGGGCATCCATTAGTGTAAGCTGAAGGCCAAGTACGTCAAAGCAAATATCTTTTCAGAGCCAGGGAAATGTGGTCTAAATAGAAAGCTTTTTGATAGTACAGCATAATTAAGGGCTTAAAAACATAGATGTCTAGAGAGAGAGACATGAGTTTCATTTTTTAGAACAATTTCCAGAAATGAATCCTTTCAAATGGCTTTTGATAGAAGTTAGCTAGCAAACAGTTTTCAAAAAAATGTTCTCTGGCAAGGAAAAATTTCTTGTTACTGACTAAGGAAAGACTCTATATTTTAAAAATCAACCAACTGAGCAGGAATGTCAACAACCTCTTGTGAAAACTAAACCAAAAATCGACACTATTTAAATAGCTGACCACCCAATTTCCACATCTAGGTGGATCAGTGGAGTATGCAGTTCCAGGAGTTTACTGAAAAAACACTTTCTGAGTCTTTTTTTTTGGGGGGGGTAGTAATAAATGAATTATTAAGTCCTCAAAGTTCTTCACCATACTAAGTGACCAAAATTATTTAGACTGGAACATTTTCAAAACATATTACCAGCCACCCACTATGGTTATGGAAAAATACATCTAATCAAATACACTGATATAACATCTGTTTTTTAAAAAATAATTTCCTTGATGAATTTGCAGGACAAATTCATTACAAATGGACATTTAAGTAACCAAATAAATTCTCTTGTTATATGGCATTGATATAAATTGATTACATTTTGAGAGATAACTGATCCAAATAGTAATTTTAGATTTAAAGCAAACAGTCCTTTCTGATAAAAGTTAGCGAGCAGAACCAATTTCCCATTGAGAGCTCTGATGGTTTCTGACCTATAGTCATAATAATAAACATAAGCATAGAAGAGGAACATTCTGTTTTCAATATTGACCACATCTGTACTTATCAAACAAATCCATGAAATATGTGAAAAGAGTGGGTAGAATAAAAACACAGACATTAGTTGTGCATTAACCATTGTTTTTTGCCCAGAGTAAAAGTTAACAGAAATATGTTTTCTGAACAGACTTTTTTCACAAATGAACCTAAGCAAGGTTAAGATTCAACCAAATTTATAACATTGGTCCTTAGTATTAATAAAATAATCTTGCCTCCAATATAGTATTTCTTATATAAAATATTGATCCAGGAAATATATATTTGTATTTTTTCAAGGAGAAAACTGCAACAGAGTTTGAAACAATGTTTATTTTATGATATCCTATTTCAGAAATACTGTGACTTGCAACTTTTTGCTACAATTTAATCTTTTTTATTTTGCTAGTTTAAGAAAGCTATTGTTTAGTTAATTGAACAAAGAATTCTTGGTTAGAAAGGAGTTAAGGAAGTTTGAGTAGCTGTGCTTAAGAACTGGAATGCTTCATTCTTATTCTTCATTCCACTGTAGTCATTTAATTATAACCAAATGTCATTCAAGCTTGGGTTACAAGTGAATTGCATGAAAATAATTTTTCATTAAGGGAAATAAATGTTAGCACTTTTTAAGGTATGACACAAGTAAAACCACGAAAATAACTGTGATCAGCACTGAAGTAGGCGAATATATTTTCAAAACAAACACAAAGATAGAAAAGCTGAAAAATAGTATTGTTTTGCCCAACAGAAAATCTATAAAAGATAAAAAATGTATTATGCTTTTTGACTCCCTGTGCAACCTCTTATGCACCTCATATATATTTTGTATATACCACAACTTTGGTGTAATAACTTATACAAAACATGCTTTTTTCTTTTGAGCAATTATAAGTACCCTCCTTTCCCCATGAGACAGCTTAAGTAGTTTATTTACCTTAAGGATAAGTGATGTGTACTTAGTGAGAATGAACTTTGTCCTGTATGTATAAATCTCTCTGAGATGAACCTCGGGATGGTGCTTAAGTAGAACCAAAAAAAAAAAAAAAAGGTTACATCAGTATTTTTTCTTTTCTTTTTTCTTTTTCTTTTTTTTTTTTTTTTTTGAGTTGGAATCTCACTCTGTTGCCCAGGCTGGAGTGTAGTGGCATACTACCAGCCACCACAACCTCCACCTGCTGGGCTCAGGCAATCCTTCCACCTTAGCCTTCCAAGTAGCAGGAACAACAGGTGTGCGCTGCCACACTCAGCTAATTTTTAAATTTTATTTATTGTAGAGATGAGGTCTCACCATGTTGCCCAGGCTGGTCTCAGACCTGCGAGCTCAGGCAATCCACTCACCTTGGCTTCCCAAAGTGCTGGGATTATAGGCTTGAGCCACTGTGCCTGTCCACACATCAGTATTTTTCAAAGCTAATGCAAATAATTAAGTAAATAAATAAATAAATGGGTAAGTAAAAGGCACGGTCTATCCTTCTGTGTTGACTAGATCTAAAATGGGTTATACAAGTTCTGGAGGCCCCAGTAGATATGCAAAGTTAGCAGATTTACTAAGTAGATTGGAAATTTCTCATCCAAGTTCTGTTACTCCCTCTGCCCTACCTCTTCAGTGAATTTTCTATGTGTAGGAAAAAAATGTGTGTGATGGTCTTCTGGAAACATGGAAAAACTCGGAAATCAGCCCCTTCTCTGAGGTTGTCTCTTGAGATGTATTCATTTTCCTCTTCTGTCTCTGAGATGTAAATTTCCTGCATAATCCAACATACCACTTGATTCTTCTTTTCTTAAATTGAAACCCAAACATACTTCAACAGAGTAAAAATTTTACTTGGCATGTGTCCCATATATTGATGCTCTGAATGACATTTCTTCTAGAACTTGTGGGCTTCTAAACCATTCATTACATATCAGAGTACCTAGCTTGAATTGCATATTTATCTAAGGAAGTTCTATCATTTATATCTAAAGGATAAATGATCCTCATATCCTAAAACAGTACACAGTGTTCCTCAAACAGAAAGAACCCCGAGCACTTTGGATTCAAATATGTTTTTATCATTGGTATGTTGACAAATAAAACTTACCATTAAAGCCAGAGATTCCTAGTAAATTATGTCACTCTATAGAGTTAAGAAAAGTATAATAATTTTGCCTACTGTTCCATATGCATCAGAAGGAAAGGTCACATTAGCCCATTTATTTATTTTAACTTGGACTCCTTACACATATAATATTTACATGTGAACTAGCACTATTTTAGATGGGACTTTTATAGAATAATCATTTGGAATCAATTAGTCTTATTTGCTTCTTTTATTATTAAAATCTGTTTTATTTGTTTATTTATTGAATTTTATTTTTGTGAGTCAGAGTCTCACTCTATGGCGCAGGCCAGAGTGCAGTGGCACGTTGCTCATAGCCACCACAGCCGCGACCAGCTGGGTGCAGAGATCCTTCCACCTCAGCCTTCCAAGTAGCTGGAGCCACAAATGTGCGCCACCACACCCAGCTAATTTTTTGATTTATTGTAGGAGACAAGGACTCATCAGGTTGCCCAGGCTGGTCTCGAACCTGCAGGTTTAGGCAATCCTCTCACCTCCACCTCCCAAAATGCTGGGATTATAGGTGTAAGTGACCTTGCCCAGCTCTAAAATCTGTTTTAAAAAAGTGATACAGCATAAAGTCATAAGTACTATCAAGGCACAGAAACTATGAAATTCTTTCTGATGGAATGTCTAAAATTTTTTGGTTTGGCCATGAAGATTCATTTCAAATTTAAAATTGTCTGACATGTAGCCTGGGATTTCTCAGAAACACCTGTGTGACTCAGAGCAATTGTAGTACAGAAAGTTGGTCTTGCTTCATTCACGTGTATGTCATAGCTTTTTTTTTTTTTTTTGAGTTGGAGTCTCACTCTGTCGCCCAGACTGGAGTGCAGCGGCTGCTCCCGGCCACCGCAGCCTGGACCTGCTGGGCTCCGGCGAACCTTCCGCCTCAGCCTTCCAAGTGGCTGGAACTACAGGCACGCGCTATCACGCCCCACTAATTTTTTGATTTATTGTAGAGAGGAGGGCTCGCCAAGTTGCCCAGGCGGGTCTCGAACCCGCGGGCTCAGACAATCTACTCACCTCAGCCTCCCAAAGCGCGGGATTACAGGTTGAGCCACCGAGCCCGGCTGTCATAGCTTTTGTATTAATAATTGTATGCCAGAATTATATTTAGAACTAAGAACTTAATATAAATGCATAAACTTGGTAAATATTTAATTTGGTACAGAGAGTTAATTTAGAAAAAATAATGTAAGCCTCAGAAGAATATAAAATTTCTTAACAAGTAAGGTAGAATAATATCAGAACAAGAGCATCTATTTAAATTTGGTTTCAACATAACTAGTATAGCAGCTAGAGAGCTGTATTTCTGATACTTCCTTGTTTTCTCTTTACCTAATAATAAGCAAATCTGAGTTGAGAGCTTTATATTGTGTGAATGTTCACCTTTTAGTGCAGAGACATATATACACTACTGGTGTCTAAATCTTAATCTTAAAAAAACAGTGGATTCTTTAAATATATATATATATATATATGATTTCTTTCAAGTTAACAAATGGTCAGTGTCTTAGTTTTCTGTTGCTTGGAACAGAATACCAGAAGTGGTATATTTTAAAGAAAAGAGATTTATTTCTTACAGCTACAGAGGTTAAGTCTAGGGTTGAGGGTCGGCAGACTCTGGTGAGGGCCTGATTGCTGTGGGGACTCTGAAGGGTTCTGAGGCAGTGCAGGATACTACAAGGTGAGGGGACTAAATGCTATCTCAGGCCTCTCTTTTTCTTATAAAGCCACTGTTTTCCCTCCCATAATGACCCATTAATTCATTAACCCATTAATCCATTAATTCATGAGCAAATTAATTTACTTATGAAGGCAGATCCCTCATGATCCAATAATCCATAAAGGTCCTGCCTCTCAATACTACCATATTGGGGATCAACTTTCAACATGAGTTGTGAAGGGGACATTCAAACCATAACAGTCATCAGGTTCATTCCATATTATAGGAAATATTCTGAGTTTGTATGTTTACTGACCTGAATAACCCTTGATCATGGATATTCAGTAAAATAAACAAATATGTGTTCAATTAATTTTAATGCAATTTGTACTCAATCAATGATATGAATACATTTCTATAGGAGCACAGGGGAAGAAATGATTCATTTTCTCAGATAACATACTCAATACTTGATTCTTAAAAGACAAAATGTGTGTTTCATTTTGTTATGCAACAGAATTTTCTTTTGTCAGATGGACAAGTGTAAAATATTTTTTCCTGAATAAAGAAAGATATGAAAGCATTTAAATCTATCACCTTATGCAAAACATAGAGTATAGGAATGTTATACGTAGAGATATAATATTTGTTGAATGAATGAATGAATGGGGAGTGGTATAAGTTGAAAAACGACGCTTGGAGGATCCTTTTGTTAATCCAGTGGACAATAAGTGGATTCACTAAGAATTTTAAGCTAATGAAGGTATCAGTTTATATTCTGGAAACTTTAGTGGGCAGTCTGGAGGCTGGATAGGAGAATAAAAATATGGGGGAACTGGAAATTAAGTGATACAATACGTTTTTGCCAAAATTATCAAAACAAATAAGAAAATAAGTAGATTTGCCTAAGTTAAGCACATAGTTTTGGTTAGATGAATTTTATATAGATTTAGTGCCTTCTTACTGAAGAGATGTCTGAACTGGGGCTACTTCTCTCAATCTTTTCAGATTTTATGCCCATGATGTAAGAAAAATGACATTTTCTCCCTTATCTGTCTCCCGTCGTTGGGATGGCTCATGACATATTATTTATCAAAGGCTTTGAAGTGTTTGGAGGGAAATGCCCTAAAAGTTCATAGAGTTTGAGTGCCTCTTTTACTAAAGACTTGACATTTTTGTCTGATTTACGCTACTTTTGAATGCAGTTCTACAAGATATCATCTATTGGCCCATAGTTTATTTTTAATTTATTGTTTATTTATTTATTTATTCATTTTTTTTTTTGAGTTGAAGTCTCACTCTTGTCGCCCAAGCTGGAGTGCAGTGGCACGCTCATGGCCACCACAGCCTCCACCTGCTGGACTTAGGCAATCCTTCTGTCTCAGCCTTCCAAGTAGCATTATTTTTATTTTTTGTAGAAACAGGGTCTTGCTGTGTTGCTCAGGCTGGTCTTGAACTCCTGTCCTCAATTGATTCTCCCACATTGGCCCCTCAAAGTGCTAGGATTACAGGCATGAACCACCATGTCCAATCTTTGACCCATAATTTTTTTTTTTTTTTGAGTTGAAGTCTCACTCCTTTGCCCAGACCGGAGTGCAGTGGCCGCTCCCGGCCACCGCAGCCTCGACCTGCTGGGCTCCGGCGATCCTTCCGCCTCAGCCTTCCGAGTAGCTGGAACTACAGGCGCGCGCTACCACGCCTGGCTAATTTTTTGAATTATTGTAGAGATGAGGTCTCGTTAGGTTGCTCGGGCGGGTCTCGAACCCGCGGGCTCAGGCAATCCACTCACCTCAGCCTCCCAAGGCACGGGATTACAGGCTGAGCCACCGAGCCCGGCTGACCCATAATTTTTATAGAAGTTTTTCTTCTTGAATGAAGTAGAAGGGCATTTCCTGGCACCTTGTTCAGCAAAATCCTTTTTTAAAGACAAAATTTTTTAGATGTCAATAAGAACATCAATTCCCATAATGATAAATCTACTGGAAAATTTCTGGCTCTTGGTGTTGTTTTACTAGTATTCTCCTAAAGTGGATAAAGTTGTCTTTCTGAAAAAAAAAAGTATTTTGGCTTTAGCAATATTTATATCCTTTCTAGAATTCTTATTACCAAACTTCTTTTGTTTTTTGAGTTGGGGTCCTACTGTGTTGCCCAGAAACAAACTTTCTTCAATACTGTTCCTAGATTTGAAATCATATGCTATCATGAACTTCTTATTTTCAGAAGCTTCTGCTACTGAAGATGTGTTTCTGGGGTTCCTCTTAAATGTTCTGTTTTTTAAATGAAACAGACCACAGGCAGTTTGGTTTCTTAAGTGAGTAATCTTTGATTTTCTTGAAGAAAAAAATTGGAGAAAGTCTAGAGAGCTTGGTTTTGTTTTTAATGTGACAACATTTTGGCTAGAGTTTCCTCCTTTCTATTTTCTGCCTCAAATAAAATATATTATTTTAAATACTGAAAGTTTCAAGAAAATTTAAGAATGACATGCTATAACCAAGCACTTTGCTCTGCAGAAGCCCCCAAATTTCTTGCTTTTATTATGTCGCACGTCGTTTAAAAACTCAGAAATAAAGATATAAGGTGCCAGGCTCGGTGGCTCAGCCTGTAATCCCACGGTTTGGGAGACTGAGGTAAGTGGATTGCCTGAGCCCGTGGGTTCAAGACCCGCCTGGGCAACTTGGTGAGACCTCATCTCTACAATAAATAAAAAAATCAGCCGGGCGTGGTAGCGCGTGCCTGTAGTTCCAGCTACTTGGAAGGCTGAGGCGGAAGGATCGCCAGAGCCCAGCAGGTCGAGGCTGCGGTGGCTGGAAGCAGCCACTGCACTCTAGTCTGAGTGACACAGTGAGACTCCAACTAAAAAAAAAAAAAGATATAAGGTTTAGTTTATTGTTTAATATGTGTCATTCAGAAGTGCAGTGTTTCCTCAAACTTTACAAATTCAGTGCTAGCACATTGTAAATTAAGATTTTGAGCCTTAAACTATCTGATTTTATGTTGTAATTAAATACATCTCAACAAATAATTAATGATTTGGAACTAAGTATGAAAATAAATCTCTGTATATCTGTCCATATGTTTCTATTTAAATATGTATGTATATGTATGAGGGACTTATGGTAGCTTTTAAAATAAGTCAGCAACCTTGAGATATATTTTCCCACAGTGCAAGTTTGGAGTAACCCGGAGTAAGGAGTCATTCTATAGTATGAATACTCTGCTCTGGCTTTTTAAAAATTCACTTTTTTATTTAATGAACATTTGTGAACCCCTGATTTTTACCATGTACTACACTCTACTTATGTAACAGTAAGTTAAGTGGACAGTACACAATACTCATAAAACTTCTTATTACGCCAGTCTTTAAAATATTTTTTTTATTTTCTAAATTGACGAAAATTGTATATCTTTACCATAATTAAACCCATGAACATAACATTGTCTCAAATATGCATTAAATCATTCTTGAATCTACACAGTTAATAATAAACCAAATTACACAAAACTCAAGTTACTTTGAATCTATCAAATTGTGAACTAATGGAAAAAGCATAACTATGTAAACATTTGTTTTGAGGTATTGATTTA
Organism: Tarsius wallacei; assembly: GCA_963574415.1. Taxonomy (NCBI): domain Eukaryota; kingdom Metazoa; phylum Chordata; class Mammalia; order Primates; family Tarsiidae; genus Tarsius; species Tarsius wallacei. The sequence continues at coordinate 4,895 of CAUYQG010236998.1, read as the reverse complement.
ACAGTAGATATTCAATGCCATTTTATGGCAAGATGACTATAACACTATGATGAGTTATTTATAAATGAAAAAAATTACTTATGCTCAATAATCTAAAGTTCTGATTATATTGATAACTTAATTGTTGTAACCAAGTCTTTACTGCAACTTCAACATTTTGCCATAAAAATTGTCAAATATAATAAGAGTAGACAGAATAGTCACATGAACCCCCCATATCCACAATCCATTGTTTTAAATATCAGTTTTTCCCCAGCTCTGTAGGAGTGAGTAGGTGGAGGAGATAGTGGGTGCTGAGGTCTGTCTGTGTGCATAACGTAATTTTCAATTTGGGCCCTTGATATGGCATCTAGGATTCAACCCTGTTGGTTCACAGCATCTGAAAAAAATGTTTTAATTTTAGGTTGCAAATGCAACCGCCCAATGAGGATTAATCCTTTGGTGGATAATGACCTTCAAAACTTATATCACCACCAACACTTGGACAATTAAAGCAAAACAGGAAGAGGAATACACTTAGTCCAGGATTAGTGTGATCAAAGAAAACCTGTTCGGCCTGTTTTATTCATCTGGTTGTTTGCAAATGCACAAGGAAGGTAAAAAATAGCTCTCCTTAGGAACAACAAAAGGACATTGTTGCCTCACCCTCCTCCATATTAGAACTAAGTATCCCAACTGTTTGTATTATTTGTATGTCAAGAGAATACCATGTTTCTACACTGAGTTTTATTTTCAGGACAGAGTAGAATTTTGAGTAACTGTTTCATTCCTCTCACCTGAGCCCCTTTGTTAGCAAACTTATACATGTGAATGATACTTGAGCATATGTGAGGGCACCCCTTGTTGTAAAAATCACAAAATGATATACTTTTATATAAATCTAGCCTATTAGTCTTTTCGTGTGCGCTCTGAACGAAGTGTTTAAAATATCTGCATTCAAAAATATGTTGACATCACATAGAAAACTTTTCAAGTTTTTTTTTAAAGTTAAGCAGTCTGATGTCACTGCACTCACTTGGCTCAATGCCATTTATCCCTTTGACCAGGCACATTCTCTCTAGTGTAGTGAAGTTCCCACTTGGCCAGGGACACTTATTTATGTTCCCCACTAAAAAAACTTGAGTTTGCTAAATCTGATCTACAACCATTAATAAACATGTTGTCAAATGTAAACTGATGGAACCAAATGAGCAGGTTCTCAAGGACAGAAGCCCTGTGTATGATTTTGTAGTTGAATATAAAAACTTTTATCTTTGACTAAGGTATGAATGTACAATAGATGTGGATTTCTAATGTGGTAGAATATGAAGAGCAATTTTTCAAATAGATGACCCAGAATCACTTAGATGGCTTTAAAACCTTTGAGGAATATAAAAAAGAATGAAAGGGGAAGACATTTATTTTTGGAGTGTTGTTGCTGGTAGTCAACTCTCATTAATCCCAAAGGTAAGACTATCACCTCCTTCACCTCAGGTCTAGTGAGGTGATTCCATGGGATCATTCAAAAGTCTCTTATGATTGAGAAGCATCATTAAAAGATGTCTAATGTATGCCTGATTAAAAGGAGTGTGTGTGTGTGTGTGGGGGGGGAGGGAGACTTAGAGAAAGAAATGCATTATGTTTGGATAGTAACTATACTTCTATTGAGCATGGGGCAAACTGTGTTTTCAGTGAACCAGATGTGGGACACCCATGCATGAGAGGAACTGTTCTGAATCTTCTTGAGAAGGAAGGGTGAAGGACTCTAAAAGTGAGAGTCTGTGAGGAGCAGAGGACAACTTCATAGGATCCAAGGATGAGGGTTCAAGTGAAGTGTGGGTAGAGGGAAGGGAGAAGCAAACAGAAAACTCACCACACATTCCATAACAGAATTCACAGTTTCTAGCCAGCTAGGAAGAAACAAATATTTTATACCACACCAAGTTTAGAGTTACAGTACATGGGATTTGACATTACTTACCAAACTGAAGCCATGTCTACAACTTTGAGATCAAGACTGTTGTTATCTGAACATGGTCACTGAAAAGATTTATGATTTCTCAAGTTCTCCTCACGAGTCAGGGGAAGAGTACCACCACTGAATATATTTTCTTTTTCTTTTTTTAAAATTAATGTTCAGTTTTCTTTATGTTTTATTGAACAGATCAGTGTTTATTTTTTTCTTCAGCATTATTGAGGCATAATTGACTAATAAAATTGTAGGAATTTAAAATATACATGATAATTTGAGAGTGAGGTATGTAGAGTGAGATACATATAGGGAGAGTAAAATCCTTTCCAAAATCAAGACAGTTAACACATTTATCACCTTACATAGTTACCTGTGTTGTGATGAGACTATTAAAGATATCTAAGCAAATTTCAAGTATACAATACAGTATTATTAACTGTAGTTATTATGCATGCTATACATTAGATCTATATAACTCATTCATTTTATAACTGAAAGTTTGTACACTTTGACAAACATCACTCCATTTTCATCCCCAGTCACGGGGAACCACCATCTTACTATATATTTCTATGAATTTAACTTTTGGGGATTTGATATCATAGTATTAATCTTTCTCTCTCTGACTTATTTTACTTAGCCTAACACTCTCAGGTTTCATCCATGTTGTACCAAATGGCAGAATAGCATCCTAGAGTGTGTGTGTGTGTGTACATATATATGTGCGCACACACACACACACACACACACACACACACACATTACATTGTCTATTCAGTCATGGACAAGCACTTAGGTTGTTTCCATTTCTTGATTGCTGATAATAATGCTGCAATGAACATAGAGTGCAGATATCTTTTCTGAGATATCTTTTCTGAGATATCTTTTCTGAGATACTCATTTATGATAGTCATTCTAACAGGTGTGAGGTGATATCTCTTTGTAGTTTTGATTTGCATTTTTCTGACGATTTGTGATGTTGGGCACATGTTCATGTTGGCCATTTCTGTGTCTTCTTTGGAAAAATATCTGCTCATATTCTTTGTCTGCTTTTCAAAATAGAATTATTTGTTATTCGACTATGGAGTCCTATGTGTTCCTTACTTATTTTGGATATTAACTCCCTATTAGATATAAGACTTGCAGATATTTTCTTCCATTCTGTAGGATGTCTTTTCATTTTATTGATTGCTTCCTTTGCTGTGCTGACAGTTTTTGGTCTCATTTATTCTTACTTTTGCTTTTGTTGCCTGTGTTTTTGGTGCCATATCCAAAACTTCACTGCCAAGACCAATGTCAAGGAATTCTTCTCCTATGCTTTCTTCTGGGAGATTGACAGTTTTAGGGCTAACATTTAGGTGTTTTATCCAATTTGAGGTTATTTTTATCTATAGTGTACAATAAGGATCCAATTTCATTCTTTTGCACATGGATATTCAGTTTCTTCAACATCATTTATTGAAGAGACTATTCTTTCCTCATTGTGTATTTTTGGAGCCCTTGTCAAACATTTCTTGGCCATATATGTATGAGTTTATCTCTGAGCTCTCTATTCTGTTTCATTGGTCTATGTGTCTGATTTTATGTCAGTCACCATACTGTTTTGATTACTATAGCTTCATAGCATAGTTTGAAATCAGGAAGCATGATGTCTGTTTTTGTGAAGATTGCTTTGGCTACTCCAGGTCCTTTATGGTCTCATAAGAATTTTATGGGATTTTTTTCTGTTTCTACGGAAAATGCCATTGGTATTGCATGTACTGTTACAGGTCACTTTGGGTAGTATGGACATTTTAACAATATTAATTCTCTGATCCATGAACATGGGATATCATTCCACTAATTTATATCTCCTGGGGGGGTGCAGACCTTAAGATGGCAACCGACAGGTCGGACTGTGAGAGTCTCCATGGAGGCAAGTGTACATAGAGATTCTCTGTGTGAGTAGGTATCCACTGGTGGGAGAGTGAAAGTCCATCTGAGATACTTGGGTTCATGCACCCGGTTCATGCACCCCCTCTGAGGGGGACTGCAAGCCCTTGCTGCCCTGAGATTGGAGTGCGGCTGGCAAGATTGTGTGCAGGATCGTCTGTTAGTCACAGGACTGAGCCTGATAGAAGTCTACGAATCCAGCTAATTCTCATTGCCTGGCACCAGGCCCACACCATCACCTGTTATAGTAGATCAGTTGGAGCCCCAGATCTGAACAGTGGAGAGAGAGGATCAGGGAAAGCCAGAGAGGAGTTCATGCCCAGTGAGGAGACACCCATCACCATCACCGCCATTCTCGCTATCCCAGGACCAGGCAGAGATCTGCATTGCCCCACCCAGCTCCACCCAGTTCCGTCCAGCCTCCAACTTGGGGCCTGATGTAATCTCATCAAACTGGGAGAGACAGAAGCCTCTCTCCCATGCTGGATCAGACAGAGGTCAGATCTGAGTGACAGCCAAGTGAGTTCAGATCTGATTCACCCTCCTTCCAAAGTATGCCTGGGGCATCTGACCCAAGCTGTGAGCAACCCTATCTGCTTGCTGAGAGCAGAGGGAAGGGGCTAGAGATCAGAGCTGAAAGGACGCTGGAATTACAGGAATGACCTCAGAGTCAGTCTGGTTCCTTATTTTTATTTTTTGACTGTTTTGCTCATTTTTGTTTGCTTTTTGTTTCAGCTTTTTTTCTCAATCTGGTTTTGATAACGTTTTCATAATTGCTTTGTCTCTGTTATTTTACTGATATTTCTTTTCTCTAATCTTTGGATTTCCTGTTTGTGTATGGAAAGAGTACATCAATAGGCAGATTTTTGTTGGTCTGTGTGAGACCCATATTCTTCTTTTAGTTTTTCTTCATTTGTGTAGATTTTTCCTCCCCCACCACTTTTTTTCCCCTCTTCTTTAATTCTGTTGTTTAGGGATGGGGGGTTGCTTTTACTTCTCTTTTCTCAGTCTC
>CAUYQG010236982.1:0-38031 GCA_963574415.1 Tarsius wallacei | reverse complement strand
GAGCAGTCCTGCTAGGCCCCCTGCCCCGTCTCCATGTTCCCTCTCAGAAGCCAGAACCTTGAGGAGGGCTGGGAGATGCATGCTGTTCCTTAGCACGTGTCCTGTCTCCCTGCTGCTCCTCCAGCCACACGAGTTTCAAGTTCCTGCACTGCCTCCTGGGTGGTACTTGGCATAACCAAGTGTTTAGTTTTGTCAGCATGGCAGCCTGGAGGACATCTTGCCTACTCCCTGATTAGTCGTGAATGTAGGCATCTTCCCAGGTGGTAACTGGAGCTTCTCTGAAGCACTGGCCATTTATATCTCGGGCCACCGTTGAGTTGGCTCTTTGCTTCCTAGTCTGCTTTGGAGGGTCCTTGGTGCAGACTGCTGGCCACATAAGTGCTTCTGTCTTGGGGGTACAGTTTTGCAGAGCTGAGGGAGCCTCCCCATGGGAACTGCTGACGCAGGAGGTGGTGGGGCTTCGTGCTGGGCAAGGATTGGGGTGCAGCCTGGGCAGACTCTTCCCCTTTCTCCAGGGCTCCCAGTCCCTATGGCCCCCCACACGTGCTCTGGGATGGGGCTATCTGAAGGACTGTGTGCTCCTTCAGTCAGAGACAGATCGTAAAGACCTCAGGAAGGGCCTGATAGCAGAGACTTTACATTATATGAGAAATTAAGAAAAGCTTTCTGTTCAATGTAAATCCCATAGATACCAGAGGCCCTAGGAAGTACCCAGGGTTGAAGGGGCAGGGAAAGTGTTGGCCTAGTGCACAGGACACAGGGAGCGTGGAGGTAGCAGACATAAGGGGGCAGGGATGGTGTCTCCTAAGTGCATGGGATACAGGGAACACAAAGCAGGTAGACAGGAAAAGACAGGGATGGTGTCACCTGAGCACCTGCTTGCAGGGAGAACAGAACAGGTGGTCACAAGAGGGCAGGGATGGTGTCGCCTGAGCACACGGGATGCAGAGAGCACAGAGCAGGTGGTCACTAGCAGACAGGGACTGTATCACCTGAGCACGTGGGATGCAGGGAGCATGGAGCAGGTAGTCACTAGAGAACAGGGATGGTGTTGTCTGAACACACAGATACAGGGAACACAAAGTAGGTGGACAGGAGAGGACAGGGATGGTGTCATCTGAGCACACAGGATGCAGGGACCATGGTACGGGTGGTGACGAGAGGGCAGGAATGGTGTCATCTGACACACAGGATGCAGAATACACAGAGTGAGTGGTCACTGGAAAACAGGGATGATGTTGACTGAGCACACAGGATGCAGGGAGCATAGAGCAGGTAGCCACTAGCAAACAGGGATGGTGTCACATGAGCACACAGTATTCATGGAGTGTGTGGTCACAAGAGGGCAAGGATGGTGTCGTCTGAGCACATGGGATGTAGGGAGCACATGGGATGTAGGGAGCACAGAGCAGATGGTCACTTGAGGATAGGGATGGTGTCACCTGAACACATGACATGCAGGGAGCATGGAGTGGGTGGTCACTAGAGGGCAGGAATGGTGTCACCTGAGCACATGGGGTACAGTGATCACGGAGCAGGTACTCGCTAGAGGGCAAGGATGATGTCGTCTGAACACACAGTTGCAGGGATCACGTAGGAAGTGGTCTCTGGAGAGCAGGAATGGTGTCACCTGAGCACATGGGATGCAGGGAGCACGGATCAGGTGGTCACAAGAGGGCATGGATGGTGTTGTCTGAGCACATGGGATGCAAGAAGCACGAGTAGATGGTCACAAGAGGGCCAGGATAATGTCGTCAGAGCACATGGATGCAGGGAGTACAGAGCAGACACTCACCAGAGGTCAGGGATGGTGTCAACCTGAGCCCATGGAATGCAAGGAGCACAGAGCGGGTGGTCACTAGAGAACAAGGATGGTGTTGCCTGAGTACATGGGATTCAGGGAGCGAGGAGCAGGTCATCACTATAGGACAGGGATGGTGTCACCTAAGCACAGAGGATGTAGGGAGCGTGGAGCCGGTAGTCACGAGAGGGCAGGGATGGTGTCTGAGCACATGGATGCAGGGAGCACGGAGCAGGCACTCACAGAGGGCAGGGATGGTGTTGTCTGAGCATATAGAATGCGGGGAGCATGGAGCAGGTGCTCACAAGAGGGCAGGGATGGTGTCATCTGAGCACACAGGATGCAAGAGCATGGGCAGGTGGTCACAGAAGGCAGAGATGATGTTGTCTGAGCACACGGATACAGGGAGCATAGAGTAGGTGCTCACCAGTGGTCAGGTACAGTGTCACCTGAGCCCATGGGATACAAGGAGCACGGAGCAGGTTGTCACTATATGACAGGGATGGTGTTATCTGAGCACAAGGGATGTGAAGAGCATGGATCAGGCAGTCACTAGCAGACAGGGATGGTGTCACCTGAGCACACGTAATACAGGGAGCACAGGGCAGGTGGTCACAAGAGGGCAAGATAATGTTGTCTGGGCACATGGGATGCAAGGAGCATGGAGCAGGTGGTCATGAGAGGGTAGGGTTGATGTCTGAGAACATGGATGCATGGAGCAGGCACTCACCAGAGGGCAGGGATGGTGTTATCTGAGCACATGGATGCACGGGGCACAGAGCAGGTGGTCTTGAGAGGGCAGGGGTGATCTCACCCTAGCACACAGGATGGAGGGAGCACAAAACAGGTGGTCACAAGAGGGCAGGAATGGTGTCATCTGAGCACATGGATACAGGGAGCACACAGCAGATGGTCATTAGAGGACAGGGATGGTGTTGTCTGAGCACACGAGGTGCAGGGACCATGGAACAGGTGATGACAAGAGGGCAGGGATGGTGTCACCTGAGCACACGGGATGCAGGGAGCGCGGAGCGCTCTCTGCATGTTGGCCCCGGGTTCAGTAAGCAGGGACACTACTTTCTCGAATGACTTCTTATTTGTGTCGTTATTTGAAATGTTCATTAGCAGCTAGAACCTAAATTGAATGGTGTGTTAATTCAAGTAATACATAACATTTGGTAGGACAGACATTTTTTCATATGTAAAGCAGAAATAAAATTCCACCAAAACTCCAAATTTGTGGTTCTGGAGTTTGATGTTGTTAAATGGAAAATGTCCGAGAATTACAGATTTAACATTTCTGGTTGACTCCACCTATTCTGTTCTTTTTCTAGTCATGACAGAACCATGCAGGATATCGTTTACAAATTGGTGCCTGGTCTCCAGGAAGGTGAGTCTCAGAGTCTCCCTGGTCTATGTGTTCCTTCCTGGTCCACAGCTCCTGCTCCCCTGGAGGTCCCGGTTCTTGGACAGGGGCTTCTTTTCTTGTGGCAGAATTGCCTTGCTTATCCTGCTTCTGGCTCACTTGTGCCTCCTTGGCTGGTTTCTTCAACTGGCTTCCTACGACGCACGGACTTCTTTTCTGTCCCTTTCGGCGGGTGTTGATGGCATGTTTCATGCTGGTGAGCCCTTGTTTGGACAGTGGGGTCTCCTGTCCAGCAGGGATCACATTCCAGGGGGCCCGGGCTGGGCTGCAGCTCTTGCCCACCCTGGGCTCCACTCCCTTCCTGGCTCCCACCCCTTCTTAACCTGCCCCTGCCTCCCTAGGCCTCCCTACCCCCATTAGCTTCCTACCCCCAGGCCCAGCCTCTTACCCCTGGCCCTGCCTCTTCCTGACCCACCAGCTACCCTAGACTTCATCTCCTATCTGGGGCCCCACCTCCTCAGGGCCCCACCTCTTTCTCAGATTCCACCTCCTACACCAGACCCCTCCTCCTTCTCCTGGCTCCGCCTCCTCACCTGGGCTCTGCCTCTTCCTGGTACCCCATCTTCTCCCCAAAGACCTCCCACCCCTGACCCCACCTTCTACCCCAGGCCCCACCTCCTCATGGCTCTGCCTCCTTCCCCAGGCTTGCCTCCTGCCCTCCGGAAAGAGATATATTAAGAATTCATTTGGGCTCTTTCTCACACTGTTGTATTTCCGAGTATGGTTATAAATTAAAGTGCAGCTTAATGTGTTAGATGAGTAGAGACTGTATCCTGCCTTTCGTGCATGACTTAGGGAACAACATTGTTAGAGGCTTCTTTCACTGTTCACAGAATTCATTCACACAAGAATTTAGGTTTCCTGGGCAAATGTAAATAGAGACAGTCCTCTGATTGCTAAAAGTTCTTGAGTCCCAGAAAAAGGCAAAGAATGCACCAAAGTAAAATGGTGAGGCCTTAAGGACTGTTCACTGGAGAGTCGGGCCACAAGAGCCCTGCTTTCACAACTTGCAAAGCACTTGTCATGGTCAATCCCGTGCTGCCTGTGGCTCCCTCAATCCTACCCCATGTCATTTTAATTTTAAATGTATCTCAAAAGATAAAGATACTTTTAAAAACATAATCACAATACATGTAATGAAACAGTAGTGAGTCCTTAATATCAAGTGTTCACTGAGTGTTGACATTTCTGTTTGCCTCGTAAATGCCGTGTTTTTTGCATTTTGTATGATTTTGTTTATTTCAATCAGGATCCAAATGAAGTCCACTCTGGGACTGATTCATAGACCTCTCTGGGTGCCCCGGTCCCTGTCTTTCCCTTTGTCCTAGGGTGTGCCCAGGTCTGGATGTGCTGAGATACCACGGAATGTCCCATGCGTGGGATCATTGGGTTCCCGTTTGTGTTTTTGGTGAGCCCACTTCTGAGTGGTTTTCCGTTTGGGGCAGGTGTTGTACAAGCAACGTAGATCCATTAATTCATCACAGGCAGTAAAATAGTGCCGTCTCATTCCTGTCGCTCCTCTTTGTTTATTAGTTGGAGTACTTCTGTAGACACACTTTGCTATCTTGTCCATGTGTATGGAAAGGCAGAACAAATGGGTAGTCTTTCCTTCGTTTGTGTTCAAAACAAGGAGTTGCTTTACCAGTTGTTCCAGCAGCTGCCAGTAAGGTGGAATTAACCCCACCACATGCTCACGGTTGGTTGCTCTGTTACCCTTTTTGGAGATCTAGTCATCTCCTCTGTGGCCACAGAGCACCTCTTCATGTGCTCTGGTGGTCTCGGATGGTTCCTGCTTCAGCACAGGAAGGTGATGGGGCTGCCCTGTCTCCCTCCTGCCCAAGTAGCTCTACGGATCCAGGTTTCTCCTGGTGGGCGGCAGCAGTGTCTCGGACAGTAGTCAGTGCTCAGTGTCACCCTTTCTGATGGGACTCTTGCTTATGAAGAAAGCGATGCAGGAGTAGAGACCATCTAGCTTGGACAGGTCATCTGCTCCCATTCACCTCAGCGTCCCGTCACCATACCTTCTCACTTGCCCAGGGTGGGCACCGCTACCTACGTTAGCACTGAAGAAAGCAAGGGTGGGGGTTCAGGAGTTCTCCAGATCTGCGCCCCGTGCAGGGTCCCTGCCCTTCCTCAAGCGTGTCTCTCAGCAGTGCGTATTCTGTCTAGGAAACACTTGTCTCTGTTTCTCAAGTATTCAGGCATGTATGCTCTTTAGAAAGATTATTCTAACTTTGAGCCCTTGGCAATGTGTCTGTTTTCTGGATGGCGGCCGTCTGCCGTTTCTTTGGTTTTCTCTGTCGCGCCAACAGTCATAAGCTTCATTTCTCCAGGAACCGCTTTATCTGTGGTGGTGTGCTAGTGAGCCCATGTACTGACGACCCTCCAGATTTTGAGCCTTTTTTTGGAGGAAGGCATGAGCAGTGTGCTTCCTGCTGTGCTCTGTCCAGGGCCCGCTAGCTGGCCTTTCCTTCCTGCCCCACTCGTGAGGCACATCACGGCTTGCAGATGAGAGGTGGGGTGCTCAGTTTTTAAAACCTGTCCTCCCAGAGGCAACATCTTCATCTACAAAATCTATCAAATTGCCCGTTTCAGCATCACTCCCACCTGCTCCACTTTTCTTCTCCTGCCTGCGTTGCTCTCACTTCGCAGATGCAGCATGGGCTTTGGAGCGTTAGGCCAGATGCTATGCTTGCTGAGGGTCATGGAGGATTCATTGTCTGCTCCCGTCATCCATCTACGACACACGACTTTCTTCTTATCTTTTGCTTCAGAAGAGAGGCACAGAGAGCCCCTGTCACACTCTCTTGCGAATGGAGTGGACATACCCATTGATTTATTCTGGAAGTAGAGCTGCCGGGTCCAAGAGAGGCACGTCTTAGCTGGCACGCTGCAGCCCGCGGCTGCCTCTGCCCCGCTGCCTGTCTTGTGTGGCTCATAAGCTAAGAATGTTTTTACATTTCCAAATAGTTGGAAAAAGTAAAAAGAACAGTACTTTGTGACACGTGAACTTTCAAGAATTGGAGTGTTGTATGCAGTTTTCCTGGGGCACAGCCACGCTCACCCATGCATGTATGGTCTGTCACCCATCGACAGCCTGGCTGCACACTTGACACGGGCCACACGCTGCCTCTTGCTCAGAGCCGTGCTCACTTGGAGGCTCAGTGAGCAGATACCACTAGTGGACCAGGCCTTTCGTTGTCACTGTGTCGAGACTTTTTACTACCAGTACACACCCATCATGTCGGAACAAGGAAAGCAGAGGAGCAGACTTCAGATACTACACTTTGAAGCTACAGTGAAGTGCGGATTATTTTGTTATCGAATCGTTGTTGGATGGCAGAGCATTGCACTTCTCTCACACTGCGCTGAAAGAACGTGACAAGCATTGGTGCTGCCAGACCACACACTCATCACAGTGTTGCCAGCTCACAGGACAGCAGTCTTTAGAAGACATTGAAAATGTAAAACTGCCATCTCATCACAGCAGACTTTCTTCACAAAAATAAAAAACGATGAGGCAGACATCAAAACAGTCTTGTGATGGGCTCATTTGTGAGCAGACCAAGGAAAGCTGCTCACTGATGATGAGTTAATTAAATTGCATCTGCCTGCAGTAACTGAAAAAATAAGTCCAGAGACAAGAAACTTGTTTTTGACCCTTAGCCTCCGGGTCAGAACAGGTGCTTGTTGAATTAAGGGTGTTTGTTGGAAGCAGCCTCAGTAGTCAGTCAACAAATGTGGCCCATGGTTTTGGATGGTTTTTCTTGGCTCTGCATGTCCCTGATGCTCAGTGGTGGTTTGTTTTTAAGAGTCAGTGCCAAGTTGGCAGTGACTGAAGAGGTGGCCTTCATGAGTCCACAGCTGGACAGAGTAACAAAGCTGTGGAAGTGTCAGGTGTTTCAGGTTCATGTGGACACAGCCATCACCAGTTCTAGAGATTTTCGTCAGAATTAGAAGCTGAACATCCTGATTTTCCTATCACACAACACTTTAATGACTTAGCAGTGAGAAAGTTGTGTGTGTGTGTTTTAGCTAAAGGCAGAAACAGAAATTTTTCTGAATGAGAAGCACCTTTAACTACTATTGTCAAACACTAAATGGCTTTGGAAATTAGCTTTCGCTAAAGACCTGGTAATATTTCCTAGCAAATTCAGTCTAATATGATAAGGCACAGTGACACTTCTGTGCAAAACTTTATAGTGCAGTAAAGTCACTTTAACAACAACCGATGTTGCTTGAATCCACTTGACTTCCCAGGTAGTCCCGAGGTGGAAGGGGAGGCAAGAGCTGCACCCCACACAGGTTTGTGGCAAATGTATGTCTCAGGCACTTTCTCATGGAAGTGCCCAGGTTTCTGTACTTCAAAATTCATCTGAACTGCAGTTGAGGTGCTTGTACTTAAGCTTCAGTCAGAAGAGATCAACCTGCAGTTGAATGCATGAAAATTCCATAAGTGTCTTCTGAGTGACGACTGTGCTCAAAAATCATACGCCTCTGGCCTGATGTCAGAATTTCTGTGTGAAAAGACATTTGCAAAGATGGAATCTGTAGAACCTCACTACAAATGGACAGAAGCAGGTGGACAAGTACAATGGGTGTGGTGACAGGAAGCATGGACATTTCACTCCAGGTGAACAGTTGTCACCCCCCCCCCCAAAGGATTCCATTCTTCTCATGAGACCTGTATTGCAAAAAAATTGCACTTGATTGTTATCACTATATTGTGAATTTCGTCAATAAAAAAGATGTGTGGAATTGTCTCTCTTCTGTTGTGTTGGTACCTATACAGTGTCTCCGTTTTGTCTATTCGCTCACGAAGCCTCAAGTATCTACTTTCTGTTCCTCTACAGAAAAAGCATGCTGATCCTGAGCTAGAACTTCCACTAGGATGTTGAATAGAAGCTGTTCCTGATCTCAGGGGAAGCTCCAGCCTCCCGTGGAGCCAGGGCTTCCTGCAGATGCCCATTCTCAGGCCGAGGAGGCCCCTTTTCTTGGTTTGCTGAGAGTTGGCCAGGATTGGTGTTGTCTGGGGCTTTTTCTGCATCTATTGAGATGGTCATGTGGTTTCTCTTTGTTAATATGGTGAGTTACACTGATGGATTCTAAGCCAGTTCAGTGTTGGATCTTTAGTTTTTTAAAACATGAGTTCATGTGACCTCTGAGCTGTGTCATCTGTCTTTTTCATGACAGCATTTGCGGTGCTTGCTCCATGGCCGTGAGCATGCCGCGTCATCCTTTGTGGCAGTTGCATAGCTGCTGAGTGTTGAATGAATGACCTGGGCTGCGGATGTTGCACTTACCTTGTGGCCAGCACTATCGGTAGTGGGTGGTGGTGGGTGTCTCAAATGTAGTGCTTGAAAGGGTTCCAGGCACTGCTGGCCTCATCCAGGAGTGTCCGCCGCGGCCGATGAGGTGGCAGGTGCATGGCAGGAGTCAGCTGTTCTGATGAGCCAGCACCTGTTCTTGGACATGTAGCATTTAAGCTGTTTCTCATGTGCCAGTCCTATGAATAAGGCTTCAGTACGTATCTGGACTCCCCCCACCCCCAGCCCCGCATCTGTCTGTGCGCTCACCTGGTTGTTTCCTTAGGGCACATTGCTAACAGTAGAATGTCTGGGTCAGTGATTAAATTCTAAGTATTTTTTGCTGTATAATGCCAAGTTTCCTAAAAGTTATCCAAAGAGCTGTTTCTGTGCCTGTCTGTAGCTGGCATTGGGTATTGTTATTTTCAATCCTTTTTTATTCTGAAAGGTGAAAGTTAATAGGAATTAGAACAAGGTGCTTGGAGCTGGGCCGTTCCCCGCCTGTGGGGGTGGGGTGGGGGGGCTCTTTTTGCCCTATCTCAGGGCCTCTTGAGTTCAGCCCACAACCCCTTCTGGAGGGTAGCCTCCACCACCAGGCATTGCGTTCCAGCTTTCGTTCCTGAGCTGCTGTTATAGAATTATTTCAGGCCACCTTTCTGTTCACTGGTCTCAGATTGTCCAGACTCTTCTCAGCCGGCATCTGGCCATCTTTGGCTACCATGCTGTGTCACACTAGAGGCCAGCTCGCATGCATCTTGCCCACTCCAGAGGCGGCGTCCTCTTTCCGTCTGAGCTTGTGGCCGTATCTACTCTTCCTGCACAGTCGGGCATCTTGTGTAGGGCAGGCCATGCCCGGCATGGCCATCACAGAGCTCCTGGCTTGTAGGGAATGACAAATGTGCAGGTAAAAAGTTTCATGAAGTGTCACTTGGTCAACTACACACAAGTTATTTTTCACAGAACGATTTATTGCTTCTCCTCACTACCTCCTTTGTGGTCCTCAGCAATGATCCGTGTCTGTTTTGTCACTTGAGTGTGAGCTTTAGGGCCACAGGGAGGGAGCATTTGCCAAAGTATAGTCAGAGTTGCCTTAGTCTCACAGTTACTCTTTCCCTGGACATGCAAGGTCCCGTCCTGGTCCTGTTGTCCATCCCAAGAGAGCCAGGCTGATGCTGTGCTGGGAGAGCCTCCCCTGGTCCAGCCAGCAGAGGAGAGACTGAGACCCTGCAGTGACTTGCCCCTGTCTTCAGCAGGCAAAGAAGCTTCCTCCTACTGGCATCTCTGTTTCCCCCTGAAGATTCATCCAGCTGCAGCCACAGACACCAGGGGGCACTCTTGACCCACCACTGGGCAGATGTAGGCATCACAACTGTGAACAGCCCACCCTGCCTGGTTGTAAGGTCTAAGTCTCAGCACCCAGGACACATGGCCCTCAGGGTTGTCCTTGTCCTCCTCGTGCCATCACCCGCCCTTAGACCAGTGAGAGCTCTTCTGTAGTTCCTCAGTGGTGGCCTCGGGCCTCTCTAAGCTGGTGGAGTCCCTCATGACTCAGGGACAGAGGGAGAGCCAGGCGGCACATTCATCACTCAGCCTCAGGTGCCCGGGAGTCTGTGGGCAGTGCTGGGAGGTCGGCAAGATGTGTTTCTCCAGCACCAGGTGATGGCTAATTCTCCAACACTCACAGGCAGCCGTGGAGGTTAGGGTCACAGTCATAGGGGCTCCGTGTCTGTGCCAGGCCTTGAGCGGTGGCCTCACGGGTCCATTCATACAGGGAGGTGCTGCCTCTAACGGGCGTATGTCTCCTGTACTTTGCTCCAAGGAGTCACAGTCTAGATGTGTGTAAGAGATTTCTCTTACTAGGAGAACCCTCAAACCTTGGTAAACCCAAGTCTACAATTTCTTCATGTGGTATTTGTGAACAGAATTTTGATGTAATTCATTGCCTGTTTAAGATTAAAGCGTGCATATTGATTTTTTAATAGCGGAAATGAGAAAACAGAGGGAATTCTATCACAAATTGGGCATGGAAGTGCCTGGAGACATCAAGGGGGAGACCTGCTCTGCAAAGCAACACTTAGATTCCCATCGGAATGGTGAGTACATGACTGTGCTCATTGAGAAGCTTAGGGAATTCCATTTTCTTAGACTTTTTCTTCAAGCGCTCACTTATTCAGCCCAACTTTTTCCAGGTGGCTTATATTAGAAGGTAATAAAACTTGGGTGGGTGCACAGGAAGGCTATGATTTGAGGTTTTCCTCATCACTCCCAGGCCGGTGGGAATGTGGGTGGAGCTGAGAGCAGGGCTTGTAGAGGGTCCCAGAAAGTACCTGGAGGTCAGGGGGCAAAAGTCAAGGGTTGGAGAGCCTGCAGAAGTAGTGAACAGTGAACTTTCTGAGACTTTTAACTTTGCTTGTTCTACTGTAAAATGGCAGAATAACAGTTTGGTTTCCATGTAAAGTTAAATGGTATTTTAAAATCTGTACATATCATAACAAATTACTCAAATCGTTGAGGCCATGGTATTTGCTAGTGGGCCACACAGATTCCTAAGAGATTTCTAGACTGCCCATGTATTACTAACAGTCTGAGAGGCGAGAGGTGCTGACTATGGCCCTCAGGAAGCTCTGTCAATGGCATTCCTCGGGGAAGCTTGACTGAGGGAGGTGCTTAGGAAGTGTGTCTGGGAGTCAAAGCTAGTCCCAACTATTTTGCCTGTGGTGACGTTTTCATTTTAAAGTTAGTATTAAGAGTAATGAGATGTTAGGAGTCAGTCTTTCCTGACAGGTAGGTCAATGTGACAGCTTTGGCTGCTCTGGCCCCTTGGCAGGCAGGGGCGTCTGTGCCCCTCACACCCACTCCGGGGGCTGCCTCCGTCATCTGTGCCCTCCATGCACCCACACCCACCCAGCTCTGGTGTTCTTGGGGAGCCACCCTGATGTGAGCAATGTGATGTGCTACCCCTGGACTCACGACATTCTTTTTGGTCCAAGCCTCATAGTAGAATGAATTCTCGACAGCGTTTTATGTATACTGTAGAGGTTTAAAAATGGTGTAACATTTTGGATTTCATGACACAGTACGTTCTGTTTGTGTTAAAAGGCGAAACCAAAGCAGACGACAGTTCCAATAAGGAAGCCGCCGAGGAGAAGCCAGAGGAGGACAATGACTACCACCGCAGCGACGAGCAGGTGGGCCACTGCACTCCCATGCGCTGGAAGCCTCCCCTCGGGAGTTTCATCTGTTGAGAAAGAAAAGGCTAGAGGAAGCATAGATGCTACTTCAGTGTGCTGCTCAGTTTTCTTCTTCCTGACTCCTTCTTTTATTTTTCTTTATTTTTTCTTGTATTTCTGTTTTCTGTAGAGACAGAGTCTTGCTGTGTTGCCCAGGCTCGTCTTGAACTCCTGGCCTCAAGCCGTCCTCCTGCCTCGGCCTCCTAAAATGCTGAGACTACAGGCATGAGCCACCGCACCTGGCATTTCTTTCTTTCTCTTTCTTCTTTCCTCCTTTCTTTCTCTCTTTCTTTCTTTCCTTCTTTCCTTCCTTCCTTCCTCCTTTCTTTCTTTCCTACAGTTACTTGTACCCACTGTTGAACATTGCAGATATAAAAGATCACAGATCACCCTGAAGTCTTGGCCTGCTCAGTCCCATTCCCAGGTTTTCACATTCAGCATCTGTGCTTTTCCTGCCGAGTGTGTCTCTGAAGGTTACAGAAAAGAAAGTGAAACCCAGTAGAATGTGAAATGGAAAGTGATGATGAAGCATTGAAGAATCTATTTGTGTCATTTACTATATTATCAGATAAAAAAACTCAATCACAGATTCTATGAAAGAATTTGATAAGAGTCCACATCCATGTCTACAGAACTTCTTAGTGTAGTATCTGAATTTAAAATCTAAGTCATGTTTTATGATAAAACAGAACCATTGTCTCAGTAAAATCAGAAACAAGAAAGTGCCCATTTGCAGCTGTTCTTCAACAAGAGTGTAGCCCATACACTGGGAAAAGCCTTGAGATTATGTGCATGAGAGACAAAAATGCTGTTGGTCTCCGATGATACCATTGTCTTGCATAAAGCCTAAGACAACCAACTGAAAACTTAGAATTTACTGTTGCTCCTTAGGTGATTAGACCGACATAAAAGCTCAGGGAGACTTGGGGGCTAGGGAAGGGGGCCTTTATTCACATAACTAATAAAAACTTACAAATGCCCAGATGTTCTTAGATGGTAAGATTGGCGTTAAGATGTCGGCTTTCCCCAAATTGACCTCAGTGGTGGTGACCCCAGCAGCTTATTATGGAATTCATCCTGCTCTACAGCTCATCTGGGAGGTGAATGCTCAGGAATAACTGTGAGATGTTTGAAGAAAAGGGAGGGTAGAGACCTGCCATGTCAGAAGACACCATCACAGGCAGTGTTGTGTGGGCACAAGAATAGGATAACAAAACCTGCATTTTTTAGTGTGTGCACTTCGTATTGTTTAAAGAGTTCAGTGAGCATGACAGAAATAGACACTTGTCTGCATGGAATTGTGGGATGCTGTAAAGTCGTGTTTTTGGCCAGTGGAAAAGGGAGTGGGGGGGCCGCCCTTGGGGGCAGGGACAGTGGAAATCACCTTTTTTTTTAAACTGACCCCTGGTTTCACCTGCCATCCCCTAGGTTCTGACAATTTAAGTGACAGAGGCATTGTCTGTTGGCGGCTGGAAGACCTCCTTGAGGAATCCTGCCCATGAATCTTTTCTGTGGTCTTGAGCTCATCTCTGCTCAGGCCCTGCCTCTTTCTGGGTCAGCCTTTGTTAGTTACATGGACTTGGAACGGTCCTCCCACGGGTCTCTCTCCTGTGGATGTGGGCTGCCAGCCCTCGGCCTCTGGCACAGTTTTCTACAGATTGATGTAAAGTTGTAATATCTCCTCTAGTTTAATCTCTGTTTTGCAGTTTTAAATCTTTCCAATTTCACTGTTAGTAATTTTTGCCTTTTCTTTTTATCCCAGAAATGCCAAAGATTTGCCTGTTTTATTATTTGCTTTCAAAAGAGCTACTTTTTGTTTTTAAGTGGCCAGATAATTTCTTAAAGTATTTTTCTTCTGACTTCTTGAGTTAAAACTTTTATGTGTTCTTAGTCTTAAAAAAAAAAACCCATATTTTTATTATCCTGTGCATTCTTATTCTTGGCTGTACCCCCTCAGACTTTGATAATATTCTCACTAGCATTTATTTGTAAAGAAGCTAAATTTCATCATAGTTCTTTTTTTTTTTTAAGAGACAATGTCTTACTCTGTTGCCCAGGCTGGAGTACAATGGCATGATCAGAGCTCACTGTAGCCTCAAACTCCTGGACTCAGATGATCCTCCCACCTCAGCCTCCTGAGTAGCTGGGACTACAGTCGAACACCACTATGCCTGGCTAGCTTTTTTATTTTTTTGCAGAGATGATGTCTTGCACTCCTGGTCTCAAGTGATCCTCCCACCTTGGTCTCCGAAGTAACTGAGATTACAGGCATGAACCATCATGGCCAGCCTCAAATTTCTTATTTGTTTGTTTATTTATTTATTTATTTATTTTGTAGAGATGAGGCATTGCTATGTTGCCCAGGCTGGTCTTGAACTCCTGAGCTCAAGCAGTCCTCCTGCCTTGGCCTCCCAAAGTTGCTGGGATTATAGGCGTGAGCCGTCACTCCTGGCCCCATGTTTCCTTTTTAATCAAGAAGTGTGTTCTCAAATATCCAAATAAAGTAGCCTATTTGGCTTCAATTTGCTCTTAATTTCTAGTCTCCTCCCTTGTGGCCAGTAAATGCGGTGTGTGTGACTCTCTGCCTTTTGGGTTTGAGATCTTCCTTGATATCCACTGGGTGTAGATTTTCCAGGGGTGCTAGGGTCTTTCTCTTTTGGTTGGATTTGCCAGTCAGTGTGGTGGTTAAACGGCCCTGACCTTTGCAAGTGACTTAGTTCTTTCCCTCAGTTTTTTACCTGTGAAGTGTTGGCAATAATTAGGCACTTTTAACACTAAGCATTAAGAAAACAAAAACCAGGTGAGGGAAGCACAGGCCATCAATCCCGAGGCCTGTTCCAGGGCCTCACACCCTCCTCTGGACATCCCCCCCTGACTTCGGGGCCACAAGTGCCCTGGGCATGGGAGGGTCTAACCACTGAACCACAACATACCCCACTCTAGGGTTCTGTTCATCAGGGAGCTCAGTGGGGAGCACATATGAGCAACTGAGGCAAGTTGTCCTCACTCATCGCAGACCCCCTTCCATTTGTTCAAATAGCGAGGCCCCCACCTTGTTCCAGCTGCCGCAGGACAGCCACTGACCCCCAAGCAGCAGGCTTCCTGAAGACACGTCAGTCCATCACTGAACAGTACTAAGTTCCCGTTTATTTTCTCAGACTAGCATTCCTAAACCAATAATACTTGACAAGGCCTTTAATTCTATTTTCCAAAGTGAGGTCATCGCGACCCTTGTCTCCATTTGCAGGTCAAGTTCCTCTTCCGGGTGACGTATCTCCCCCCATGGGAATTTTGTAGGGTTCCATCTACCTGGGGAGTTCAAAGGTATTAATTAACTCCATTATTCTTGCTTGGTCCAGCCTGAAGCCCCGGTTTTTCCTCAGGGAAAACTTCTCCTTCTCTTGGCTCTGCCTCCTGCAGCCCCTGGCCCCACCCACCTCCACCTTTTCTATGTGACCCACTCTCCACCTTTGCTCCTCACAATCTGGGAGAGTCTGTGGCTTACCCTTGAGATGCTGATGCACTCCTCAGCTGTTTCCATGCTTTTGTTCACAGTGAGCCAGTGATATGTTTAATTACAGAAGTCTCTCTCCTGGAGTCTGGCTTCTCTCGGCACAGCTTGCAGACCTCATGGGTACAGCAGCACGGTCCGTCTCGTTCTTTCCTCTTCTATCCGATTCTTCCAAGGCAGTCTTGGCAAGGGGCACCCTTCTTTCTACGCACTCAGGCCTCTCTGTCTGCCAACAGTGGGGTTTGCGACCTGAGGTCATGACCAGCCTCACTGTGGAGCATGGGGCTGATGCCTGCACTGGAGCCCCTGTTGTGGTCAGGGACTTGATATGGGTGTGATGTGGTCTTGGAGCCAGAGAGCATTCCAACTAGATTTTGCCCACTGTGCAACTACTTTCTGTAGCTCTAGGCCAGGGGCTCTTCCAGGGCTGTTCCCACCAGACTGAAGCTGGGGTAGAGACAGGTGGCCAAGCCCTGCCAAGTTAGAGCCTGCAGGTGGCCATGACTCCCTCCATTGTGGCCCCAGAGCCTCACAAGGCCATCACCTTCGCCCGCCGAGGCCTCTCCCGAACTTGCAGGCACTAAACTTCCACCTGTCTGCTTTTTCAGAATACCTGCAAATCTCTGGTCCTGGTGGTACCTGTCTTCCCAGAGCTATTCTGAATATATTCCGATGTAACTTTTTACATCACTTTGGCAGGCTTCGTCCTCAGTTGTGTTTGCAATTGGCTTAGTCACCTGGATAGTGAGAGTGAGATGCATAAGACCACCTTGTTCATGAGCCGCCACTCCCTGGACAGCATGGGCGGGGAGGTGCCACCCCTTGCAGGAGGTCCCCTTCTCACCCTGTGCTTCATGTTGGGCTGGGGCAGAGGCCAGTTCTGTCACTGCTGACAAGTCCCCAAAGAAAACAGTCAGAAAATTATAACTGAACTTTACTGTTAGGAAGAACCCGACCTTCCTGCAAGGCCCATGTCCAGCCTAGTTTTGAGCAAAAGGGCTGTCCACTGGGTTTCATGAGGAGTCTTGATCACGGGGGGAGTTTCCTCTGTCTCTGGTGTGCATCCCTCAGTGTGTGCATCTTCAGTCGTTATGCACTTGGGACACGTTGACTGAGCCCACAGCTTGGCGGGCGTGGTATCTCAGTCAGCACCTGCTGATACCTCACCTGCGGATCAGGGTGTGGATGTGAGGGGGATCTGGGTCATGATGAGCACTTCCTGCTGTCCCATGCAGGGATCAGGGAATGAATGTGAGAGTGGACCTGGGGTCGCCGTGAGCACATATTGTTACTCCATGGAGGGGATCAGAGAGTGGGTGTGAGGGGGACCTGGGGTCATGGTGCGCACTTGCTGTTACCCCATGGGGGTGATCAAGGAGTGGGTATGGGGACCCTGGGGTCATGGTGAGCATGTGTTGTTACTCCATGGGAGAGATCAGGGAGTGGGTGTCGGGGGGAACCTGGGGTCACAATGAGTACTTGCTGTTTCTCCATGGAGGGGATGAGGGAGTGGGTTTGAGGGGGACCTGGGGTGACAGTGAGCACTTGCTGTTTTTCCATGGGGGCATCAGGGAGTGGGTATGGGGGATCTGGGGTCATGGTACGCACTTGCTGTTATCCCATGGGGGCATCAGGTAGAGGGCGTGAGGGGGGACCTGGGGTGACTTCAAGTACTTGCTGTTACCCCAAGGGGAGGATCAGGGAGTGGGTGTGGGGGGAGATCTGGGGTCATGGTGCGCACTTGTTGTTACTCCATGGGGGTGGGGATCAGGGAGTGGGAGTGAGGGTGGTTGCTCATGCGGGGTAGCCTTGTGCACCTTCAGTCTGGGAGGGCTGTCAGTCAGTACAGTTTTCTGTATCAAGGACCTTGGGGCCAGGGTGGCCTTGGGGAATCCAGGCAGGTATCTGAGGCAGAACTCAGACCTGCACAGGGCAGAGGAAGTGTTGGGTGGGGGCATGTTTGAGAGCGAGCTTACAGGACTTGTGAACTGGACATGGACAGGACTTGGACTCTGTCACCCCCGGGGGAGCAGTAGCCATGACTGGGTAGGGCTGGCATTCATGCCTGTGTGACATGTGTAGCTCTAAGCCTTGGAACACTGCCCAGGTCTTTCTGCAACTCAGTTTTTTCAATCAAATTTATGTTCTTGAAATTTTTTATATGTACGGTGTAACTCCTTAATGTTAACTGCTGTGCTCTGTGGTACCTGCAGCCTGTCTGTCTCGTGCACACAGCATGGACCACAGCATGTTGTGTCACACTGTGACTTTCTTAGATTTGATTTTCCTTCTGTTCTAATGTTGGAGACTGTTACTCTCCCTGTGTTCAACAGTATTTGTGATTTCGAGGGTCCCCACTTATATCTAACTGCAACTTCCTGTGTATGGGGCCAAGCCTCTCGTCATGCGTTTCTTGGTTCTCTTGGGCCCTTCACTTATACGTTGGTGATCCGTAATCTTTTCTTCCTTTTTTGTGGGATAGCGTGATGTGTCCTTAGCCAGGCTACAGGTGTGACTCGTCCTTTGTGGCTATATGCTGCAGAGGTTGTCTTGCGTTTTGTGGCTGTCAGCATTCTTTGTAAGCCCAGCATTATTCACAATTTTAAAATTTGACATAATTAAATGTGTCAGTATTTTCTTTTGTATCTTAACACATTCGCAATCAGCAAATTTTTCACTCTCCTAATACTGAGAGCAGGTGAAAATTTAAAAAAAAAAAAAAACTGAAGCTGGTTACCACAAACTTCTGCCTCAGACACCACTCTGACTAGTAATTTGTACTTTGTATTTTTATTTGGATTACACACCCAAAAAGACAGTCTTCCACGATGAGGTCAGTTCACATCAGTGGCAACAGAATTTGGAATGACGTGAATTCACATTAGTGACAACCAGGAACAGAACTTGGAATGACGTCAGTTCACATCAGCGGCAACCAGGAACAGAATTTGAAATGATGTAAATTCACGTAAGCAGTCACGAATGAGTTAAGAAATTTTCCCCTATCTTAAAGTAATAAATACATTATTCTACGTTTTCTTGTAAAATATTTTAAAGTTTTGCTTTTTACAATTAGGTTGTAAGCCACTGCAATTGAGTCTGTGTGGAGGTCAGGTGTGTCTTGATTTTTGGTCGACCAGTTGACTCATCCCACTGGCTCCTTGGGCTTCTTCCCTGGCTGCTAGGCCTTCCTTCCCTGTATAAGTTCCCACTTGTACCTGGGCCTGTTTCTGGTTCTGTATTCTGTTCCACCGGTCTCTTGTCTCCCTTTGTGCCAGAACCACAAGCAGTCTACTGAACTGCAGTGATTTGATTGTTTTACCATTAAGTTGTCATTTCTGGGAGGGTGCCTGTGCCTCCCTTTTCTTCTTCAGAATCATCTTGACTAAGTGTGGTTCTTTGCTCTTCCAAATGAAAATTAGAAGTCAGCTTCCACATTCCTGGAACAACCTAGATAGAACTTTTATTAGAGAGACACTGAATAAATTCATAGATGTATTTTGGGAAAAAGTAGAGTCTTGATGAAACTGCATTTTTCCCTCCATGTTGGTCTCCCCGTATCAATCAGTAGCTTCGTGATTGTCCCCTGATGGTCTCACATGTCATTGGGCACCAGATGTCCTGTCCCTCTCATTCCTGCTGCAGGCAATATTGTTAAAAGTGCATTTACTGCTTGCTGCTGAGCTTGAGGAATTCAGTCAGGTTTTGTATGAAGATGTTCTGTTCAGAAGGTGAGCTCACTCGTTTCTCTCGTTGTGAGTCTGTATGGATTTTCTGGGCATGTGCAGGCGGGTCAGGTGTGGGCATAAGCCTTTCTCTGGAATGATTTCCTTGGTGTCCTCCTGCTAGGGCTGTCTCCCTGCAGACATGCTGTGGAGAGTCTCACATAGCCAGGCCTGTGTGCTGTGAAGTGACCCTGACGAGTACACTGCTCCGGGCTGGGAGCATACGGTGAGGACGTTGATATCCAAGGCCTCCACGACAAGGACACTGAAAGCCACGCTTTCCTCATTTGTGTCCTTTGACCAAACATACCCTGTTGTAAGTGGTGCCTGTCGTGGATGAGACTGTAGCGGGTGGGGGGTGCTCTGGCCCCTGTGGTCTCAGCCTCATTTTCCTCGTACCCCAGAGGGGTCTGGACAGAAGCACCTAGGTGGGGAAAGGATACGTGTTCAATGACCACCTCCTCTGTGGACCACACTCATCCTCTGTCCTGTAGCACGTGCACACACTAGAGTCCTGGCTGAGCTGAGTGGGCAGCAGTGCAACCCCGGCCTCTAGATCATGCTTGCTGTGTCAGGGGAGCCCCACGGACTCTCAGTCTCATCACACTTGATCTGGCTTGGACCCCGAGGCATGTGATGTGAATGAGTCATCCTGCTTAACCCGTGACATAACATGGTACATAGATTCTTCTGTTTCTTGACCAGGCCTGGCCAGGTCCATGGGTGCCACAACACCCATCTTATCCCTGTCATCTCTGCAGAGCTGTGTCTACAGGTTCCCATGACTGTGGCACCTCACC
Source organism: Tarsius wallacei (assembly GCA_963574415.1). NCBI lineage: Eukaryota > Metazoa > Chordata > Mammalia > Primates > Tarsiidae > Tarsius > Tarsius wallacei. The sequence continues at coordinate 18,232 of CAUYQG010236982.1, read as the reverse complement.
CCATCCTTCTGCCATTTCAGGTCACCCTTTCATTTTTCCAGCTGTACAATTCTTTCTTGACATACGGGTTATATTTATTCTAGTTTTCTAAATTGAATTAAAATACACATAACATCGGCCATCTTTACCATTTTCAAGTGTGCAGTTCAGGGCATTAAAGTAAATTCACGTTGTTGTGCGACCTTCACCACCATTCTTCTCCAGAATTTTTTCAGCTCCCCAAACTGAAACTCTACTCCCATCAAACACTAGCTCCCCATTCCCCCTCCCCTTCACCCAGCCCTTGGCACCCACCCTTCTGCCTTCTGTCTTTATGATTCTAGGGAACTTATATAAGTAGAATCCTATAGCAATATTTACTGTGATTGGCTTATTTCACCAAGCATAGTGTCTTCAAGGTCCATCCCTTTTGTAGCAGGCATCAGAACCTCCTTTTCTTTTAAGCCTAAATCAATACCCACTGTATATCTTTTCCAGTTGGTCACTGCACAACTTCCCGGATGCACGCTTGGTTCTCAGTGCTGAGGGTAGCAGCAGCCCTCATGGACCTGGCCAGGCCTGGGCACAGGAAGTTGGCTGCCCCAGATAGGCCTTCCCTTGAGGGACCTGGTGTGCTCGGCAGCTCTGGCAGCTGCTATTGCAGCCACTCCGTTTTCTCTTTCCATGGTTAAAGAAAGCAGTTTTATTATCAGTCACAGCAGCTCAAAACGTGGCCAATAAATTCATTCAAGTCTATCTTCCTGGTGGCGGCCCTGAGGGAACTCTGCTTTCTTTTTAGTGAAACGAAATTCACATAACACAAAGCGGGCCATTTTAAAGTATACAGTTCGGCAGCGTTAAGTGCTTTTGCCATGTTGTGCAACCACCACCTCTCTCTAGTTCCAGAGCATCCCCATCACCCCAAAAGGAGACCCCATACCAGCCCCACCCACTCCCCCCAGCCCAGCAACTGCCAGTCTGATTTCTGCCTCTGGATTTGCCTGTTCTGGATGTTTCCTATAAATAGAATCCTACAAGATGCCACATTGTGTCTGGGTCTCTCACGGAGCAACATGTCTCCAGGGCCGTCCACGCCATGCCTGTGTCAGCTTCGTTCCCTTTAAGGCTACATAGCATTCCATCGTGTGGAGGGACTGCCGTCAACCGCTCTTCGGCCAAGGGACTCGGGTTGTTTCCATCTTTGGCAGTTGTAGACCCTGCTGTGTTGGATGTTGGTGCGTAGTGATGTCTTTGAGACTCTGCTTTCAATATTTCAGTCAATACACAGAAGTTGAATTGCTGGATCGTGTGGTAATTCTGTGCTTAATGTTTTTAGGAACCACCATACTGTTTTCCACAGTGACAATGTCATTTACCTTCCCCCAAGCGGTGCACAAGGGTTGTAATTTCTCCACATCCTCACCAACACTTATTTTCTGTTTTGTTTTTTTTAATTTGCATTTCCCTAATCACTAGTTATGTTGAGCATTTTTTTTCATGTGCTTAGTGGCCATTTGTATATTTTCTTTAGAAAAATGTCAAATCCTTTGCCCATTTTTTAGTTGGGTTGTTTTGTTGTTGTTGAGTTACCTGTGGGTTATTTTTAAAGCTCAAATTGAAAATTCTAGCATCAAAATTAGTGTGAGACCACAGTAATGAAAACGGGTATTCACACATAAAGACAGACTGTTAAATCAATGGAACAAATTCTAGAGTTTAGAAATAAACCTTTGGATTTATGGTCAGTCGGTTTTCAGCAAAGGTGCCAAGACAGTTCTCTGGATGAAGAATGGTGCTGGGATTATTGCATCTCAATATATGCAAAAAGACAGAGTTATGTCCTGTGCCATCTACAAAAAATTAACTCTGAATATAAGAGCTAGAACTATAAAAACCTTTACCAGAAAGCCCAGGAGGAAATCTTTAGGACCTTGGATTAGGCCTGGAGTTCCTGTGTTCAACTCCAAGAGCACAACCCATGAGAAAAAAAATGATGAACTGATTTCATCAAACTAATAATGCTGCTCTTCAAAAGACACTGTTTAGAAAATGAAAAGATTGGCCAGGCGCAGTGGCTCAAGCCTATAATCCCGGCACTTTGGGAGGCTGAGGCAGGAGGATTGCCTGAGCCTGCTGGTTTGAGACCAGCCTGGGCAACATGGTAAGACCTTGTTTCTACAATAAATCAAACATTTAGCTGGGCGTGGTAGCGCGCACCTGTAGTTCCGGCTACTTGAAAGGCTGAGGCGGAGGGATTGCCTGAGCCCAGCAGGTCGAGGCTGCAGTGGTTGGGAGTGTGCCACTGCACTCTAGCCTGGGTGATGGAGCGAGACTCCAACTCAAAAAAAAAAAAAAAAAAGAAAATGAAAAGATTAGCAACAGACTGGGAGAATATATTTGCGTATCATATGTCTAATAAAGGATTTCCAGAATATATGACTCTTATAACCCAACAAAAAGGCAAACAACCCAAACAGAAAATAAAAGATACAAGTAGACATTTTGCCAAAGAAGACATGCAGATGGTTCATAATCATATGAAAAGATGCTGAACATCATCAGTCATTAGTGAAATATAAACCAAACCACAATGAAATAACCACGTCACAGCCACTGGGATGACATAACCAAAATGATAGACAATTCCAAGTGTTAATGAGGACATGGGGAAACAGGCATCTCACACACTGCAGGGGATATAAAATAGTGTGACCACTCTGGAAAATCATCGGCCATTTCTCGAAGAGTTAAATGAGGATTTGCGTAGAACCCATCAATTCTGTTCATAGGTATCTACCCAAGAGAAGTAGATTTCTACACAAACATTCATAGCAACATATTTTCATAATAGCCAAATCTAAAAACAGCCACATGTCCATTAGCTGATGCCTGGTTGAACAAAGCATGGAGTACCCATGCGTGAAGTAGGAAGGAAGTAACTGCTGAAACATGCTCCAGTAGAAATGCATCTCAGAATCGCCTTGCCTAGTTAGAGCGCCCAGATGCACAAGCCTGCATGGGAAGTGTCTGGAGGAGGCCAGTCTACGGAAGGCAGAGTCACGGCTGTGGGGCAGAGAGTGGGAATGGGGACTGACAGCAGAGGGGCATAAGGGGCATTTCTGAGGTGATAGAGATGATCTGGAACTGCTGTGGTGATAGTTGCCCAACTGAACTGTAGACTTAAAAGAGGTGTGTGTACATTTTACTTTAATAAGGCTTAAAAAATTGCAAGCAGTTTATTAGTGTATTCAAGATTAGTGTATATAAAAGATGTATATGTTGCCCTCCTCCCTGTCACTGTCCCCAGGCCCCATATGGAGAGCCACTCTGTGCTTACTGCACCCATGCACATCTGAGCAAGAGGGAATGTGTTTTTCCCCCCTTTTCTTACACAGAAAAGGAGGCCGTGTGACCTGAGCCCTCCTGCTTTATGAGGTGATGGGGTCTACATCTTCCTTGGGGAGCCCTCAGGCCTCTGTGCCTTTTTGTGGGGTTGGTGCAATCAGCTCCTCCAGGCAGTGCAGCTGTGCAGGCCCAGCCCCCGCTGTGGACCCCGCACACACTGCAGACCCTGCCCATGCTGCAGACTGATGTTGATTTCTGACTTGGTTTGCACTGCAGTTTCCAGGGCTTACAGCCCATCACTTGGCCTGGGCACAGCTGGCACTGAGTTCTGTGGGCCTATTGAGGGTAGAGTCCCCCTTTTGAGGGTAGGGTACTCCGTGGAGAGTCTGTACATCTCGCCTGTGAGAGAACAGGAATCCCACATGGGTATGCATTTACTGCCCCACTCCCTGCCCCACAGCCGTGACTCTGCCTTCCATAGACTGGCCTCCTCCAGACACTTCCCATGGACAGAGAAGCACATAGCATGCAAGCTTGTCATTCTGTCAGTGTGAGTTTGTCACTAGATGCATTCCTATTGACAACTGTTTCTCATCCTTAGGGATTTTTTCTCATTAAGCTTTATTTCTTAAAGTCTGCTTCATCTAATATTAATCTAGCTGTGCCAGCTTTCTGTTGATTAATATTTGCCTGGTATTTCAGTTGTGTAAATATCTTTCTTAAACATGACACTTTTTACAGCATAGAGCAAGCTTTTTAAAAAATCAAGTCAGAAAACGCTCTCAGCTGGCAGGTTGTTTCCCATTCCGTGGTCACTGGTGAGCTTGGGTGGATCTCTTCACCCTTCCCGTGTGTGTCTTTCATGCTGCCCTTCCTGTCTTCTGTTGAATTGGGAGCTCCTCTTCATCTCTTTTTGCCTCTACTGGTCTGCAAGTTACACATTCTGCTTTTGTTGTTTGGTGGCTACACAGTGTTTACATGAATTTCTTACACTTTTGAAAGTCCAGAGTTAATGTGAGTCTGACCCCGCCACGTGGGCTCCCAGGGACACTCAGGTGCCCCTGGGCTCATGACCTTCTCGTGCCTTGCTTCTTTCTTTCTCCAGACACAAGGCCTATCTTCCTGCACTTGTCCTCCCATGGTTGCTTGTAGAGGCCTTTGTTGACGCTCCTGGGAGGCCTCACTACGGCACGCCTGGGTTCCTGTTTCTTCTTCTTTCTTTGGTTTAGGGCTCTTGCCTCCTGGGTCTGGTGTTATGTCTTTCATTGTTTGTGGGGAGTCCTTGGCATGGTTTTTTAGGGTTTGCCTTTTCCCTGGTATTCCCGGCACACATTTGTTGGACTCTTGGTCTTAGTTTCTTGCAGCTTCCTTCATGTTGCTATTTCAGTTGGCGTCTTTGTTCCCACACTTCCTGTGGGTTACTGCCTCAAATGATTTTTTGGAGAGTTAATCTGTCTTCTGCTGAGGCCTCTCTGTGGCTCAGCCGCCTACCGGGGCTCTGTGTCAGTGAGTGCACTTCTTATTTTTAGGAATTAGATGTAGTTGTCTCCGACACCTGCCTGCTCTTTCTTTGCTTATGGCGTCTCACATTTTTATTCCCTCTCTGCATCTTTTGTAGTTTAGACATACACATTTCAGTTGACTCCTTTGTTAATGTTTTGCCCTGGGCTTCCAGGCACCTGATTGTGTCATTTATTGTGGCTGCCCCTGGAAAGCCACTTCTGCAAGCGTCTTCCTTCTTCATTCTCGTGCATCTCAGGTGGGGCTTCTTGGAGTCGGGGACTGGAGTAAAGGTTTGTCCCTCCTGAGCAGATTCCCTTTTGCAGCTCCAGGGCGCCTGTGGCTGTCATGATTCCACACCCACTTGTGGGTAACTTTTTCTCTCTCCCGGTTCCTGTCTCTCCTGCACTCTGTCCCCTGAAGTGCTGCCCCTCCACCAGATGCTCTTCTCACCTCGCGAGTTTGCTGTCCTTTCCCACTCACACACAGCACCGCTCCCTCATAGACCTTCCTGACATGTGTGCAGACCCTGCATCCCCTGCCTCTGGGTGCCTTGTGGCTGGAAGCCCCCAAGACAGATTTAATATGGAGATGAGACCTTCTCACCTGCAATGGGATTTACTTTGAAGTATCACGTTAATAGGACAGAATTAACAGGGTCAGGTTGTAGTCCACAAAACGGTAAGCAGACAGTAGACAATCTTGAGATAATGTGTGTAAGATGACTGAAGTAAAATTCTTTTCTACAGTTTTGAAGTCAGAGCAGATTTCTGATTTCAGAAAGATCAGTAGTCCTAGATGTAGGGATTAGTGGGCAGCTCAGGAGTTCCCCCCAGCCATGTCCGTGGGGCCCTCCAATGGCTGCTCTCTGCTTTCTCACAGGTGAGCATCTGCCTGGAGTGCAACAGCAGCAAATTGCGTGGACTCAAGCGGAAGTGGATCCGCTGCTCGGCCCAGGCCACCGTCCTGCACCTAAAGAAGTTCATCGCCAAAAAACTTAACCTTTCGTCCTTCAATGAGGTGAGAGTGGATCCCTACTCACTCTGTGCCCAGTCATTTCTTATTGTGAAAGCAATCCTTTTATAGTCCTTGGGGTTTGTGTGTTCTCAGTAAGTTTGTTTGGAGATTTTAACCAGAAAAAATATCTCGATTTGCTTGACCTGCCCTGGCAGGTGGCATAATAGAAAACAACAGAGAGGACTGAAAGGCCAGAGGCCACGAACACGGGCACCCCTGTTAAGAGCAGAGAGAATAGGGGGTGAGATTGTTTTAAAATAGGTCACAGATTTTCCTCACAAACGGATAGGTGGGTAGGTGAAAGGGTACACAGAGATCCAAGTTGCAATAAATACTGAGAATGAAGTAAATCCTGGTGACCTGCTGGTGCAAGGGGGCATGGGGGCCGGTGCACCACCATGAGCACTTGTGGGCACTATGCACTCACATGAATGCCTTGGGCGCACAAACATGGGTCTCTGGGAGTCCCCAAGGCAGTGACTCTGCACTGATGCAGGCCATCAGTGGGAGCCCACCCTCCACAGACGGGAGAAGGCACTGGAGGCTGTGGGCGGGGGTCATGGTTTGAGCTGTTGTTTTAAAAGATCCTTTGGGCTGGGTGGAGAGCTCAGAAGTGGAAGCAGGAAGTACCAGTGGGCCAAGAGTCCAGGAGAGAAGAACCTGGTGGTAATGGTCAAGGTGGGGAAGTAGCCCCAAACACAACGGTGGCCTCAAAAGGTAAGCCTCTGTCCTCATCCCTGGAACTCATGAACAGGAGCTTATTTGGAAAAAGGATCTTTGTTGATGTAATTCAGTCAAGGATCTCAAGATGAAATAATCCAACATTGTCTGGATGGACCCTGAATGCAATGACAAGAGTCCTTGTAAGAGTGAGGGAGAGAAAGACTTGGGATGCGAGGAGAGGAGACGTGTGAAGAAGGAGACAGACTGGAGTAAGGCAAGCACAAGCCGAGGGCTGCAGGAGGCCACCAGAAGCTGGAAGCGGAACAAGGATCCTCGCGCTGTCCGATCACGTCCCCCAAAATTCATATGTTGGAAACGTCATCCCCAGAGCGACCCATCAGAAATGCCCCCCCATGCGCAGATTCCGCAGGCCTGCAGTGTTGAGAGGTGTGACCTTTCGGGTGCTTCAGTCAAAAGTGCTCCACCCCCACGAGTAGACTAATGCTCCTACCGAAAGGGCTCGCAAGGGCAGGTCTGTCTCCTCTGCTCTTCCTCAACAGGGACACAGCAAGAGGCCATCAGAGATGCCAGCACCATGACCTTGGACTTCAGCCTCCAGAACTATGGGGATATCCTTATCAGCTTCTGTTCTTTCTAAATACCCAGGCTGTGGTATACTGTTGTAGCAACACAGATGGACTGTGACACTCCCCTGGTACCTTCAAAGAGAACACGGCCCTGGATTGCAGACTTCCGGCTCTGGAGCTGAGAGTGAATTTCTGTTGTTTGAAGCTACCTAGTTTGTGGTGGTTTCCACAACAGCCCCAGGAGGCTAATACAGAGAAAGTCCAATAGGTTACTGATGGGCTTGGGTGGGGCGGCAGAGGGAAGAAGGGTCAGGAACGACTCCGGGGTTTGAGCCTGAACATCTCTGCGCACAAGCTGGTGTGGCTATTACCGCACATGGTGGATAGGCAAGTATCAGCCTCCATGAGGTCATCAGAGGCAGTCCCAGCCCGGAGCCGCCCCCAAGCCAGGCAGACACATGGATGGGAGGGAACTTGGTGATCATCAGCTACCTAGAGCCCACAGAGAAACCAAGTCAAGATATGGGGAAAAGAGAAGGGAGAAAAATGAAGGCTTTTTGCTAAGTGTATATTGTTTTGTTTGCTTTTCTGTGCAGGGAGACAGAAAAAGGATGGTAGCTGGGTACAGAAGGAACCAAGGGGGTGCTTTGTGTTCATGTGGAGGTGGAGGCACTCAAGCTTGTTTGGAGGGGCAGCGGTGGGAGCAGGAGGGCCTGGGCAGAGGGATGCTTCCTCTGGAAACAACCCGTGGGAAGGATGAGAAGTCTTTCCACCCCAGATGGTGGTCACCTCCTGGGTCCCAACTGGCATCACAGATTCATCTCAGCCCCATGAGGGTCCTGGAGTACGCTGGGGTTTTCACAAACGCTGGGTGACCACAGGACAGAGAGATCTGAGCGCTGAGGACGAAGAGTCCCTGGGACTGCCCACAGGACAAGGACACCAGCACCTTGAGGACAGCTGGGCCCACGGTGGGTGCCGAGCCCTGAAAGGGAGGGTGGCATGTGCCTTAGCTGCTCACTGAGAGGGGCACTGAAGACGGTGCCAGTTACAAGGCAGCCTGCCAGGTAGGTCCACATGTGGATCCCCCCACTTTCATCAAGTGTGCTCTTCATGAGACCTGAACACATGGGCAGCTTCTGCAGGCATGATGTCCATGCCTCTCAGAGCTACCCTGGGATGCCCTGGCCACTCAGGCACGGGACCCTTCTCGCTGTCCCCTGAGGGAGAAATTCGGAGGACCATCTGGGTCAACATCATGTATCATCAGGGAAACACGCTAAAACAGCAAGGTTCCACTGCACGCCTGTGAGAGTAGCCAAAATCTAGAACAAGCACTGGCCACATGTGGGGCACCAGGAACTCGCCTTGTGGCTAAGGGGGCAGCCACTGGGAGGACCATGTGGCAGCTTCTTACAAAATCAAGCACATGCTGCACAACTCTGCGATTATCCTCCTTGGTACTTTCCAAAGAGCTGAACGGTTACAACCATACAAACCTGCACAGGGATGTTTAGAGCAGCTTCAGTCCTGATTGCCAACACTTGGAAGTGACCAGGACGTTTTTCAGGAGGCGAATGGATAAATAACCCGAGGTCCGTCAGTCAGTGGAATGATTCAACAAGACAAAGAGATGCCCTGCCAAGTCACGAAAAGGCAGGGAGAAAAATGAAATGCATATTACTAGTAGAGGAAGCCATTCTGAAAAGGCGACAGACTGCATGATTCTGGCTCTGTACGTTCTGGAAAACATGAGATGAGACTGTGGAAAGATTGTCGGGCTGGGGAGGGAGGGATGAACAGGTGGGCACAGGATTTTTAGGGCAGTGACTCCATTCGGGATATCACTGTAATGGTGGATACACACCACTGTACACTTGTCAGACCTGTCGACTGTCCAACACCAAAACTGAACCCCAGGGTCCACTGTGGACTAAGGTGATGGTAGCATGTCAGTGTGGACCCATAGACTGCAAGCTGTGCACAACTCTGAGAGGAGGTTGGAGTAGGCTACACATGCAGTGGGGGTGGAGGAGGTGGGAATTCTCTGTATTTTCCTCTCGGTTTTGCAGTAAACCTGAAATTGCTCTACAAAAATAAAGCCTATGTAATTTTTGAAAACATTGTCTGGGGAGTCCGCTACCTTCTTCCACTGTGGTAAGAGGGACCAAGAAATGAGACAGGGACAGGGTCTCTTTGGGTAAAACAGCCTGGGGCTGCAGCCCAAGGGGGGTAGATTGCAAAAGTGGTGTGGACCCCCAAGGTGGTAGGTCTGGATGCCCAGTGTGGAGAGTGGTGAGTATGGACCTCCCAATGTGGTGAGTGCACACCACCCCCCTAGCGTGTGAGTGTAGACACCCCCCAGGGTGTGGGTGTGGATCCCCCAGCGTCTGGGTATGGGCTGAAGCCCCCTGTGGATCCTTCTGGGGCCTTGCAGGGCTCCCACCTGTCCCATTATCCCAGAGTTCAAGGGCACCTAATCTGAACTACTGATAATCCTTGAGGCCCTGCTCTGGCCACCCACCTGCAAACCTGCCTCCCATTTCTCCGTGGGTGGCTGTGGTGGACAAGAGGTGACAGACCCCAACCTCTTCAAGTCCAGGACTGTGACAGTGATATGACCATTCTTGAGGTACAGGACCAAGGCGTCCTGGGTGTCACTGGAGATGCAGGAAAGTGGGGGAGGAGGGTCACAGGGCAACGGCCACAGGGGGTGGACAGCTCAGGTGCCCAGAATCTCACAGAGTAACTGGACCCACCCTCTGTGACAGGCTGGGAGCCACAGAGCTGCCTGCCTGCACCTGAAGGAGCCTGCAATGCACCAAGAATGTCTCTGGCGCATCACCTCTCACATGTGGTGGCAGGTGTCCTTGGGGTGCAGTGTGGTACATGCACAAGTGCACTAGGGTCAGCTCTGTGTGCTCTTCTCCATGAGGAGCGAGGGCTCACTTCACACTCTGATGTTCTCTCATCTCACACTGGCACAATCAGCTGTGGTGCAGAGGACCAAGTGCAACAGGCCATGTGCAGGGCGCCTCCGTGCTAACCAGCCTCTTCTCTCGCCAGCTGGACATTTTATGCAACGAGGAGATCCTGGGGAAGGACCACACGCTCAAATTCGTGGTTGTCACACGGTGGAGATTCAAGGTGAGACGCTCACTTCATCAGTGATACGTGTTCTCTGCTATTTGGAATCTCTGCAAATGGCAGTGACTTTTCTGTGCATATCTTTGATCTAAGTGCTTAAAAGTGATGATTCAGCCAGAGACTGTCATGAAATGCAGCTTTGATCTTTCTGAAATCATTGACCCAGAGTCAGCTTGGCCTGGGAAGGCATAGAGCCAGTGGCACCAGCTGGGCTCCAGCAGGCTAGGGTCTTCCCCCACCCACCTGACAGATGCCGGGCCTGTGGGTAGGAAAGGCAGTGAGCGCCCCGGGCAGGGCCTTGGAGACTGTGGGTGCCTCTTTCTGAAGCAAGCAAGACGTCCAAGGTAGAATCCCTCAGCCCCCAGCCAGAGCAGCTGCCTGGAGAAAGGGGGTGAGACCCAGCGCTGACCTGGGGCTGGGCCCAGGGGCTTGAGGGGGAAGAAATGGGAGCAGCAAAGGAGGGATGGGTAAGGAGGGCAGCATCAGGGCTCTGGTGTGCATAGGAGGTCACTGGGTTGGCCAAAGGGCAGGGGCTTTTCCTCCCAGTCTTGCCCTACCAGAAGGTCTCAGTGTGGCCCTGCTCACAGGCAGGTCTCCCAGGGTCTCGGTGCAGCTCTGCTCACGGATGTTTCTCCTGGGGTCTCGGTGCAGCTCTGCTCGCGGGTGGGTTTCATGAGCGTTTTCAAGAACACGTCCTCAGTCCTTATCTCCTTCTAACTTGTCAGTTTGTTTCTGTCCCCTGGTGGCCTTTCTTGCTCATCGTGCTCTGCGGTCTTGTTGCTTTTAGAAGGCACCACTCCTGCTGCACTACAGACCCAAGATGGACTTGCTGTGAGTGGCACTGCCTCGACACCCACAGACTGGCCTCGCACCCTCGGCGTTTCACGCGGGCTGTTCGCACGGCTGCCGCACTTTGGAATGTTGCCCCGGGTGTCATGTGGACCCGACTTCTGAATAGAGATATTTATAACTTTTGTATGCGAGAACTCACACTCAACAAGACACTACCAGCACCACGTTTACAGAGGATGAAAACACTTCACAGGCTCACATCGCTGCGCAGCGCGTCTCCCGCTCAGCCCCGAGCCAGCGTCGCGTGTGCAGCACAACACAGCGTTGAAAAGCCACCTTCCGACACAGATGACCTTTGCTTGTTTCCAGGTCTTAAACATCGGAGATTGTTTTGTTTAGTTTATTAATTAGGTTTCATGATAAGCCTCAAAAATAGTTGTACTTTTATTGAGTCCTTCCTAAGTTATTGAAAAAGAATCTTTTCATGGTAAATGACAATATTTATGTTGCCTTTAGCTTCTTGAAGACTGAGAGGATATATAAAAATCTAATTTAAAAGCATACCAAAAGGGGTTTCCATTGACGTCATAGTGTAACCATGGGATTTAATTTTCACCTTAAAAAACACAACAGGGACAGCAGCTACCCGGTCTCTGAGCCTTTATGTTGTGAGACGCTATCCCCGGTCACTCGGGACAGAGGCTCAGGCAGGGTCGGGCAGGGAGGGGGTCCTCCACCCCTGTGGTTCTGACCCTGGAAATGGGCCCAGACCTCACAGTGGGACTTCCACATGCTCAGCAGGTAGACCAGAGGCAGTGTGACCAGCTCAGCATGGCCTACAGGACAGTTCTCGTTTTTAAAAATTGCTTTTATTAAAAAGGCACGCAGCATTCAGTGCCATCTTTGAGTTTCCTTCCGATTTTTTTCCGTTTCTGTTGCTGAAGGAGAGGTGGGTTAGCAGTGTTCAGTGCTCTTCCTGGAGGCGAGGGGAGGAGAATCTGCTAGGGTTGCTGTGGGTTTGCCCAAGGCGTGTGGCCCACGGTAGCCAGGCGTGCTGAGTCCTCCCTCTTTTGTGATGTGTGTGGTGTGCACTGTGGCCGTGACCAGTGGTGTCGTGGATGACGGGTGGGCGGAGGAGCCCGGAGCTGCATGTGGGTCACAGGCAGTCCGGTTAGCCCCCTCCTCCCACGTGGTAATGTGTTTGTCATTAGAGGATAGACTCTTTGCCAGCACATAAACAGTTTTTCCTTTAAAACAATAGCTTGGCAGGCGACAGGGGAGAGAGAGTGAGGAGAAAGGAGCCGCATTCTGGAGTGGGCGAAGGGCTGCCGCTGCCGCATCCTTGTCATCCGTCTTACTGACCCTCAGACTTGCTCCCCCTTCCTCCTCCCTCCCATCCGGCCGTCCTGTCTCCGGGGGCCACCATCAAGTGAGTAGCTCACCTGAGAGACAAGAGTCCTTCTGGGGTCTGCGTTGGAAGTTAGGCTGACTCCCCATGCTCAGATCTGTGTTTTCTTCTGCTTCCTGTCAGACGTAAGTAAAACGTCAGAAGAGCTACGAGTGATACCCAATCTTAGGGGTGAGGAAACATTCGATTGATTCCATCCGAGTGTTCTTTAAAGTGTGGCCTTTTCGAAACACAGAAACGAATTCCTTGTCAGGAATGGGTCAAAACTCACCCCTTATTTAAGCCCATTAGCTCCCAGGACGGTTTGCATTATTCGTTGCCTAAGCTTGCTATTCATCCACATCGTCGTTTAAAGTTGCTCTCTGAGGGCTTATGAGTAGATGTGTATGAGTAAATATTACCTGTCTACCTCAAACTTCACACACTGCTGAAGCGTCTGTAAAACCATACACTATCACAGTGCAGTTTTAAGTGTACCATTAGAATTTAGGTATTTTCCTGTGTGGTGAAACTACGGAAGGATTAGTTATGAGCCCCAAATTCAAGTAAAATTAATCCACAGGTCAGATGAAACTTCATATCGCTGTAATAATCTCATAGTATATATTTGTAACTTTGTAGCTATCTTGAAATCACTTGACTTTGCTATGGTGCTAAGTTGATATATTTAAATACACAGAGATGGGGTAAATCCAAGCCAGGACCGACGTCCCCGCTGGTCGCAGCCTGCTTTTGTAATCGTATTAACCCGACAAACCTCAGCAGCAAGAGTACCTATTTTTCTAAGTGTTCGTCCCGCAGACTCTTCACTGCAGGACGACTTCCCTGGGGACCTTCTGCCTCTCTGGTCTGACTTTGTAGCCTTACGTGTTTAGAACCTGCTGTCAGATGGAAGCTTCCGGGGGGGTCTCGTTTCCTTTCTGTCAGGCTCTCATTTAACATCAAAAGGCTGAATTTCATTTTTTCCAGCATGAAAGCCAGGGTCAGTTAATGATTGGATCCTACTGGGTTTTTTTAGCAGATGGAGTTACTGTGAAGTAGTTTTCGCCACCATTTATGCTGGTAAAACAGATGCTGTTAATTACCGTACACACCGTCTTCAGCAGCAGTGGGCTGACTACCCAGAGTACGGTTTCACTAGACACAGTTTTCATGAAGATAGAAAATTCAGATAGAATATATAATATTGAATTTAAGATTTGGGGGGTTAAAAAGAAAACTTTATAAAATTATTTATTCTATTTTAAGCCTTCTATCATATTTTCCCATCCAGTTGTTTGGTTTCAGTGGTCCAGCTTTATTTACAGGCATATAAAATGAAATTGTGAGATGTTTTGCAAGCTTCTTTTTTCTTTGAGTAGCTTTTAATTTGTATGTTTTTGTTTTATATGGATGAAGAGCATTTTTATGCTTTTGTGCAATAGGTTCCAACATGCATTTATTAGACATCTGTTGAAGTTGTAATGTAGCATTTATTCTGCTAAATTGAAAGGGAATATAGGTGAATTTTGAAATGTGTACATTCAGCTATTTGGTTTTTCCTTTTTCATTGTTATGGTTATAAGAATGCTGTTATTGGGAGAGAAGAGAGAGAGAGAGAGAGAGAGAGTGTGTGTGTGTGTGTGTGTGTGTGTGTGTGTGTGCGTGAACACCTGTCAGCAATATTTACAGACACATGGGGCCGGGCAGGCAGCCAAAGATGGCAGGAGTGACCACCCCAGATGGGCCTCAGGCCACCCTGAGGGGCCGCCGCTTGGACCCTGCATGGGTCCTGGTGCCCTTGGACTCGCGTGCTTTCAGCCGAGTGCCCTGAGGTTGGGACCCTGTGGCCTCAGACTACAGATGTGAAGGTGCTACCCTTGCCTGAGCCCTCTGGCACGTGGCCCCTGCTGCCTGCGCATGCATTCCCGGTCTTTGGAGTTGTGTTTGGTTTTTTTCCTAAACGCGCACAGGATAGCATTTCACAGTGATTTGAAATGTGGCATTGGGCTGAATGTTCTAGGAACAAGCCAGCTGATTTCTACATTGTACGTGAACATGTAAGGTGCTCTCAAAACATGGAAAATAAATTAGTGCAGATAGCTGAATCATAGACACCCAATTTCTCTGTTTCCTCAGGAAATCGTTTAAGCACCGCCACATCACATGTGACCTTAACATGACAAACAGATGTATTTCTCTGCCTTGGTATTTAAATAAACTAAGTAAATAAGTTGAGATAAGTGAATTAGAAAATTGTTCAAATTGTACTATAATCTGTATAAGTACTGTGTCCCCTGCCAGGCAGGAGATGGAACACAGTGACAGCCGCTCGGGCCTGAGGCTCCCATTGGGGAAGTGTGGAACGGAGTCTTTGTCTTGGAGTGACAAACAGTGACCTGAAGTTTGAGCACCCCAAGATGTGCATAGCTTTAGTGGAAGGGTCTACGCCAGCGGCTGAATTGGGTAGCAGAAACACACTTCTCCCCATGAGAGTAACAGGGGGGTAAGGGACAGTAGTTAACCTCTAAGCCTTCATCACCAGTGCGTGGCGACAGATGACGCAATCAAGGTTTATGGAAATGATGGTGCAGATGCGTATTTTTGACTGTTTAATTTGAAAGTTTACATTTTTTATGCTTTGTGTTGATGTGTAATTTTTGTACTATTGGTGGCTAGTTTTTGTCTGAAATCTTTTTTGGAATATTGCTTCAATGTTTTGATTTTATGATAGTGAAGCTTGTATTCAGTGTTTTGCCAATTAATATTATATGCTTGTAATAAAAGCAAAAGAAAAACCTAACTAAAAATCTCTCCAGCTGGAAGTTTATCATATAACATGTTTGAGCACAAGATAGGCCATTTGCTTGTGTGATAGGAAATCCTATGGTGTTGGTACAGACCCTTCGGCTGCCCTGCTGGGCACACATTCGCCACATGCACTTGTGTGCACACAAAGCCACACCTGTGAGCTCACTGCTCCCTGACTTGCCCCAGCCTCAGCCCTCCCGACTTAACCACCCTCCTGATTTGGTCCATGTGGTATTTGTAAATTGTTACTCTGGGTGAAAAACTTCATTTAAATGAATCTTGTGTTTGGTACCAGAGTTCTGGTTGCAACTCCATAGCACGTGCTGTCCATCTGTTTGCAGAGAATCTGCTTGGGTTTGGAGCTGGGTTTGCCAATGAAAATACCACTATAAACAACCCACTGATTCCCATGGGTGGGCCAATGGACACATAAATGTTTGTCAGACGTTTTACCAAAAAGAAAAAAGCACTATGGCCAAAACTTCCATTTTTTTTTTAAGGTTAGGTACTACAGTATGACAAGTTTGAAAACTGAGAAAGCTAGGATTGGAAGGAAAGGAGAATATGACCAGAATTACATCCTCACAGCCCTAAGATCAGGAAACTTTGAAAACACATTCAAGCTTAAGAAAACGACTTAAAGTTTAGTTTACTTATTTTCAGCAAGTCATTTATTTATTCCATCTTTTAGAAATGTCAATATTGGCATAAACCACATGCAAATGTTGACGTTGCCTGAGACAGCAGAAACTGCAAGGCATGGCGGGAGCACAGGTCCTCAAAACTGGGACCCCAAGTTGGCAGATGGGGCACAGACCAGGTGGCACCAGCGGCTCTGGGTCTGAGGGCTTTGGGCTCCCTGCATCTCCTCTGGTCACGTCCCTCAGTGGCAAATCAGAGGGTAGCAGAGGGGCTGGGGACCCTGGTGTTCTAGCCACAGAGCCAGTCTTGACCTCGCCACTCTGCGGGTGGTTTTGTTTCTCCCATGCAATTCTGTGTGCATAAGTGACAATCCCATGTTCGTCATGTGTCATCACAGACATATGATCACATGAAGGCCAAATGGTATCCCATAGAGTGCAACAGACAGAAGAGAGATGGACGTTTGTGGTGACACAGGCCAGCACGGGTTACACTCATGTGCAGGTCGGCCCATGGCTCAAGCCCAACCTCCACAGTCAAGGGACATATTACCTCTGTTGGGAGTTTTAAGGATAAAACCCCCTCCAGGTGCACCAAGTCCCTCATGAGGGGCCGCAGAGGGCAGGCCCACATCGGGAGTGGCCTGGTATGGGTCATCCTCCACAAGGACTGCATCAAAAGGTCCCTTTCCAGAAAAAATTACATCACTGCCTTCTGCATATGTGGAATTGCACTGTGCTGACGTAAATACCAGCCTGTTCTGTGACCCAAGAGCCACTCCATCAAAGAAGGAAGGTGCGTGGGGCACATTGTATTTTTGGAAGCTTCTGCTCCAGTTGTGCTGTGACCACCCAGCCGGGCAACCTCATAGGTCAGGTGTCACATGTCTAGGATAGAAGCTCCTGTTATCTGTGATCTATCTGGACATAAAAAAGATATTATTTGACTGTTACAGTTACTCTCTTTTTTTTTTTTGGTTTTTTTTTTAGTTGGAGTCTCACTCTGTCGCCCAGACTGGAGTGCAGTGGCCGCTCCCAGCCACCGCAGCCTCGACCTGCTGGGCTCCGGCGATCCTTCTGCCTCAGCCTTCCAAGTAGCTGGAACTACAGGTGCGCGCTACCACACCCGGCTAATTTTTGATTTATTGTAGAGATGAGGTCTCGCCAAGTTGCCCAGACGGGTCTCGAACCCACGGGCTCAGGCAATCTACTCACCTCAGCCTCCCAAGGCACGGGATTACAGGCTGAGCCACCGAGCCCGGCGTCTTTTTTTTTTTTTTAATGGGACAGGATCTCGCTCTGTTGCCCATCCTGGAGTACAGTGACATGATCAGGGCTCACTGCAGCCTCAACCTCCTGAGTTCAAGCAATCCTCCTGCCCTAGCCTCCTGGGTAGCTGGGTCTACAGGTGCCAGTTCATTCCTATGGTTTTTCAAACGTATGGATACCCCTTCAAAACAATTTTGGTTCTTTAAGATCATTTCTTAGTCAAAATCTTTTGAAAGATAAAGGATCTGACCTTTGTAACAAATAAGCCTGTCATGAAAAAAATGTACATTCTATGACTGTACTCTTGGTGAAAAATAGCTTCTTAGGAAGCACAAGCGAGACATGACTGGGAGATGACCTAGGGACAGCAACATTTACCTTTCCCTACCCTGTAGGATGGTCAGGGCTCCTCAGAGCAGTTAGGGGCCCGGAGAGGTAGGGAAATGGGGGTCCCCCAAGTCCACAGTTAGCTTCCTATCTGACTTGTTACATGGCTGTGGAAGTGTTAACCTGGGAAGTGGCTGATATCTTCATGCTTCTCTGGGGTTGTCCCCTTAGCTCCCTCTGCCCCACACCACAGAGCACCAGGGACGTGTTATGGATGAGAAAGGGCCAGGCGAGATCCATCACCCGCTGCCATTTGGGACGGGTGGCCAGCACATTGGAGACATGGCAGTCTCTGGCTTCCTCTCTCTGGTCGAGAGTGCTCTCCCTGCCTGGATCCAACCATTTGACCTTAATTGTGTTGTCCAGGGCTCAGGTCACAGGCCAGACTGCAGTGGTTTTGTGTGACCCCCAGAGTGTATCAGGTTGTAGGGTGTTTCCTTATCCACTGTAGAAAGCTCCCCTTTGAGGCTGTTTTATCCTTTGATGTTGGCTTTTCTTCCTCTATGAAGTCAGCTTCAGAAGCAGCCTACCGTGGCATTTTAAAAATCCCATTAGAGCCGGGCTCAGTGGCTCAGCCTGTAATCCCGCGCTTTGGGAGGCTGAGGTGAGTGGATTGCCTGAGTCCGCGGGTTCGAGACCCGCCTGGGCAACTTGGCAAGACCTCATCTCTACAATAAATCAAAAAAATTGGCCAGGCGTGGTAGCGC
>CAUYQG010236977.1:0-22918 GCA_963574415.1 Tarsius wallacei | reverse complement strand
ATGGCCGTTGCAGTCATCCACTGCCAAGGCCACCAAAAGGGAAAGAGTTCCATAATCAAGGGAAACCAAAGGGCAAACATGGAGGCCAAATCGGCAGCCATGACAGTGAGCCCTCAGGCCCCTCCTGGCAAAATTTTAATGATCTCAGCCCTGCCCAAACACCCAAGTTATACCCAGGAAAAAGAAAACTGGATAAAAAAGGTACCAAGGACTCAGACGGATGGTGGCTTCTCCCTGATGGACAGTCCTTTGTCCCAAACCACCTGGCCTATCCCTAGTTTACCAACTTCATGAAGACACCCATATGGGAAAAACAGCATTAGAAACCTTAGTAAACCGGTATTACTATACGGCCAGACTCCCCACACTTTGCAGAAATGTAACCTGGAGATGTCAGACATGTGCTCACAACAATGCCAAACAAGGGCCTTCCCAGCCCCAGGAATACAAAAGAACTGGACAAAGCCCATTTGAAGACCTAGAAATAGACTTTACTGAACTACCACCCAACAAAGGATATAAATACCTATTAGTCATGTATGCACATACTCAGGCTGGATTGAAGCATACCCCACCAGAACTGAGAAAGCCAGAGAAGTAACAAGGATCCTACTGACTGAAATTTTACCTAGGTATGGAATGCCCACTTCAGTCAGGCAATGGGTCCACCTTTGTGGCTGAAATTACACGAGGACTAGCAAGGGCCCTACAAATCAAATGGAACTTGTACACAGTTACAGACCTCAGAGTTCAGGGAAAGTTGAGTGCATGAACTGAACCCTAAAGCAAGCCTTGAGTAAGTTTTGTCAGGAAACCCAACTGCCTTGGACCTCTGTACTGCCTGTGGCTCTCCTCCGAGTAAGATGCTCTCCCCAAACAGAAATCAAGCCCTCCCCCCATAAAATCCTGTTTGGCAGATCTCCTCCCCCAAGGGTTCCTGGAGACAGGAAAGAAATAGGATATCTAGATATCCATTCCCAGCTACAGCTCTTAGCTACCACCATATCTCAGTTACACCACTGGATGCTGGAAAGATTCCCCTGCCCGTAAGCAACCCAGTGTACCCCTACAAGCCAGAAGATTTTGTCTGGGTAAAAGACTGGCATAAGATACTCCTAAAACCCACATGGAAGGGTCCCTACTCTGTGCTCCTAACAACTTCCACAGCTTTAAAAGTTGCAAGTATGGACACCTGTATCCATCATCCCGAGTAAAAGCAGCTACACCACCAGACAGCTTAGCCAACTGGACAGCAACAAGAGGCCCTAAGAATCCCCTCAAAATCAGTCTCCAAGATCACCATCTTGCCACCAGGAAACTTACAGAGCATCAGCCCTGCTTTAGTCACTCCAGAAACTGACTAGTCTATGCATGGCGGAAGCCTGAGGAGCCAGCCATCAAAACCATAAATAAACTGTTTCACTGGTTGTTAATTCACTAAATGTATTACTATCACCCTTTAACCCACACCCTTTTCATCCCGGTCATCTTGGCATGGGCCTAAGTGCTGTAACCCCCACTGATTGGAAATGTGGTGAAAAGTCTTTATTGCTATTTCTGTATTTCTCATGCATAGGATGTATTACTGCTTTATTATGTTTACAGTAGGAATATGCATGTTAATCAGTCCTGGAAATTGCACTATGCAAAATTTTGATCCTAAGGCACAATCCAGACTCACAAGCAAAGGTAACTGGATCATCCCCTCTCTGTTACCGACATGTCACTGTACCAGATTTTCCCCCTTTTGGGCCACACTAGACCAATGTGTTACCTCATGACAAAAGACAGGTGAAGTCATTTTCTGTATTCATGAAGTGTCATCTGCCCTTGTAACCTACCTTACCGGCCCAGAATGCTATATTTGTTATCCTTCTTTTCTTCCACAAGAACACATTCCTCCCCCAAAGCCTATCCCAACACAGGCCAAAACCCCATCTCCTGTTTCAACCAGCAAATATCAGAATCCCATAATAAAATCAAGGATTCAATCATGCTCTTTTAACATCGTCTACTCCTGTATGCCAAGTAGATATTTTAAAAACGACACCCTCAGCCAGGCTCAGTGGCTCAGCCTGTAATCCCAGCACTTTGGGAGGTTGAGGTAAGTGGATTGCCTGAGCCCACAGGTTTAAGACCCACCCGGGCAATTTGGTGAGACCTCATCTCCACAATAAATCAAAAATTAGCTGGGCATGGTAGCATGCGCCTGTAGTTCCGGCTACTTGGAAGGCTGAGGCGGAAGGATCACCAGAACCCAGCAGGTTGAGGCTGCGGTGGCCGGGAGCATGCCACTGCACTCCAGTCTGGGCGACAGAGTAAACCCATGGGTTCACGACCAGCCTGGGCAACATGGTGAGACCTCATCTCTACAACAAATCAAAAAATTAGCTGGGCATGGTAGTGCGTGCCTGTAGTTCCAGCTACTTGGAAGGCTGAGGCCGGAAGGATCGCCAGAGCCCAGCAGGTCGAAGCTGCAGTGTCCGGGAGCATACCGCTGCACTGCAGCCTGGGCGACAGTGAGATTCCAACTCAAAAAAAAAAAAAGAAGCATATTTTTAAAATATTGTTGATGAAAAAATAACAGAAGTACATAGGATAAAAAATTTTGTAGAAAACTAGAAAGAAAGGAGAAATTATAATTCACATAAAGGAAATCTACTGCAGCTACCTGGAGACCTAGAGGAAATGTGTCATTTCCTTTAAAAAATGCACAATAGGCTGGGCACAGTGGCTCATGCCTATAATCCCAGTACTTTGGGAGGCCAAGGTGAGAGGACTGCCTGAGCCGAGGGGTTTGCAATCAGTCTGGGCAACTTGGTGAGAACTCATCTCTACAATAAATCAAAAAATTAGCCAGGAATGGTGGCTAATACTTGGAAGGATGAAGTGGAAAGATAGCCTGAGACCAGCAGGTCGAGGCAACAGTGGCCAGGTGCATGCCACTGCCCTCCAGCCTGGGTGACAGAGTGAAACTCCAACTCAAAAAAAAAAAAATGCACATTAACAAAACAAACTCTAAAATGAAAACAATATAAACAGACCAATTAGCATAGGAAAGCTTGGGAAGATGCTTATCGATGTCATGGCCTCAGGACCATACAGCCGTGTGTTAACTGAGTCTGATTTTATCTAAAATGGCCAAGGTCCCACATACGCATACTTAGGAACATTATGAGGAATGGGCAGTCAAGGCCTCAATGACGGGAATGTTTGTGTGTAAAATAAGTCCTGCCAAGAACACACACGAGAAAGTAGAGGACAGGACAGCACTCTGTCCTCAGTATGTGTGACTTTTTCCTCCCCCTTTCCTCACACACCCGGTGTCACGAACCCAGTGAAGTCTCCTGGGCCAGTCCTCAGAAGAAGTCCGGCCCTCCCATGGGCACCACCCTCACATGACCGGATGAGTCCTAAGAATTTCCAGTCCTCCCCATGGACACCGCCCTCAAATGCCTGGGTCAGTTCTGAGGACATCTGTGATTCTCCCTGTTGGGACTACCCTCTTGTGTCCAGGTTAGTCCTGAGGAGAATTTCCAGTCCCCTTCTGGGCCATGGCCCTCATGTGCCAGGGTCTCTCCAGAGGAGGATTTGGTCCGCCCTCTGGGTCGCAACCCTCACGTGATTGGATCAGTCCTGAGAATTTCTGGTCCTCCCTATGGGCACCTCCCTCATGTGTCGGGTCAGTCCTTGGAGAAGCTCTGGTCCATTAAGGACACCAAGGCCCAGAGAAGGCGGGTTTGCACACCCTCTGCCAGCTCTGGTGGTGCTGAACAGGAAGCACCCAGCATGGTTACTGGGTGCTTCCTGTTCAGCAGTGGTTGCGCACACCTCCAGCAGTCCCCATAAATCCCTTAAAGTCTGTGTCCTGAGTATTCCATGCCATAATCTTGGAAACAAACTGAAGCAGAGCTCACCATACTGTGCCTTGATCAGCATGATTGGAGATAACCAGGACGTAAGTGAATGACCAATAGACAAGCATCTATTAATTTCCTATATATCAGCCAAAATGTACAGGAAAAATTGGAGTTTGAAATGAGAAAAAACAAAACATTTTTCACAATAGGACTCTAAAAATTGAAGTTCTCAAGTACAAATGTAACAAAATATATAAAAACATGCATTCAGAAAACTGTGAATACAGTCCACAGATATCAAAAGACATATAAAGGCAGCTATATTTTTTTGTTTAGTAACAATATTCTCATTATTGTAAAGATGATAATTCTTTCTAGCTTGATTTCTAGATTCAGCAGAACCCCAATCAAATTCCAAGCAAAGATACTGACAAACAGTTCCTAGGCTGGGCATGATGGTTCATACCTATAATCCCAGCGCTTTGGGAGGTGGAGGCGAGAGGATTGCCTGAGCCCAGGGGTTCGAGACCAGCCTGGGCAACTTGGTGAGACCTTGTCGTCTCTACAATAAATAAAAATTCAATTCAATGGAGAAAGAAAAGACTGCTCCACAAATGGCAACAGAACAATCAGAAATTACATAGGAAAAAAAATTAAACATAGACACAAACATAGAACATAGACACATATTTTATAGCTTAACCAAAAACTCACTTAAAATAGCTAATATATTGAAATATTCAAATGCGAACAGTTATACAACTTATAGAAGAAAATCTAACAGAGCCTTGGTTTCGGTAATGAGTTTTTAGAAACAATACTAAAAGCCAGTCCATGAAAGAAAAGAAAATTGATAATGTGAACTTTATCAAAATTTGAAATGTCTACTCTGTAAAAGATCTTGTTTAAAAAAGAAAAAAAACTGGCCAGGCATGGTGACTCATGCCTGTAATCCCAGCACTTTGGGAAGCCAAGGTAGGAGGATTGCTTGAACCCAAGAGTTCAACACCAGCCTGGGCAACAAAGTGAGACCTCATCTCTACAAAAAAAATTTTTTTTAATTAGTCAAGCATAGTGGCACACGCCTGTAGCCCCAACTACTTGGGGGACTGAGGTGGAAGGATCATCTGAGCCCAGGAGGTAGAGGCTGCAGTGAGCTGTGATTGCGCCACTGCACTCCAGCCTGGGCATCAGAGTAAGATCCCAACTCAAAAATAAGAAGAAAAAAAGACTGGGCTTGGTGGCTCAGCCTGTAATCCCAGCACTTTGGGAGGCCAAGGTGAGTAGATTGCTGAGCCCACAGGTTTGAGACAAGCCCAGGCAACTTGGCAAGTCCTCGTCTCTACAATAATTATTTTTTTTAAATTAGCCGGGTGTGGTAGCACATGCCTGTAGTTCCAACTACTTGGAAGGCTGAGGCAGAAGGATTGCCGGAGCCCAGCAGGTCAACATTGGGGTGGCCATGAACAGGCCACTGCAGCCCCAGCCTGGGCGACAGTGAGACTCCAACTCAAAAAAGAAAAAACCACAGACAGAGAAAATATTTAGAAAATACATCTGAAAAAGGATTTATATGCAAAATACACAAAGAAACCTATAAAATTCAACAAGTAGACAAACAACCCAATTAAAAATAGGTAAAGAACTGAACAGACACCTCACCAAAAAAGATATACAGATGGCAAAAAATACCCAATGACAGTTGTCTTGAGGGAAAAGCAAATTAAAACAAAGAGATAGCACTGTATATCTATTAGAATGGTTATAATAAAAAAAACAGTACAATAGTAATTGTTACAGGAACTCTCATTTATTGCTGATAGAATACATAATGGTAGACACTTTGTAAGACAGTTGGGCATTTTTTTCCAAAGCTAGGTGTAGTCTCATGATCTGCACTCTCATGATATAAGCCAATGATCCAATCCTAAATACTTAGATAACTACTTTGAAAATCTAGGAGTTCAATATAAACATAAACCAGCCTGCAGTTATGTGCAGCTGCTCTCTTCATAATGGCCAAATACTTCAAGGAATAAATACAACCATCAATAAGTGAATGAATAACCAAGCTGGGGTACATCCTTGCAATGGACAACTGTTCATCAGAGAAACAGTGATCTATGAAGACACAGATGTATCTGACGTGCATATCACTGAGTGAAGCCAGTCTGAAGAGATCACATACAATGTGATCTCATTTCTATGACATTTTGGAAAAGGAAAGATTACAGAGATGATAAACAAACCTGTTATTGACAGTGGTTTATAGGGAACTAGGAGTGAGTTGAATGGAGGAATAGGATGATGGAAGAAGGCATAAATGGGCCAGGTAGAAGAGGACTTCCTCAGGTTGGTGACATCCTGCTGGGTGTGTGGAAGGGCCTGGGGTGTGTAGTGCCAGTGTGAACAAGAAGGCTATTCTAACTCTAGGAGAGAAGGATGTCTTTCATCACACATGGAACTAATTCAGGATCAGGTTTTTTAAATTTTATTTCATTTTACTTCTTTATTTATTTTGATACAGGGTTTTACTATGTCACCCAGGCTGGAGTGCATGGCATGATCACGCCTCACTGCAACCTTGAACTCCTAGGATCAAGTGATCTTCCTGCCTCACCTTTCCAAGTAGTTGAGACTACAGGCCTGCACCACCCCACCTGGCTAATTTTTCTATTTTTTTGTAGAGGGTCTCACTTTGTTGCCCAGGCTGGTCTTGATCAGGCCCAATTTCAAGGAAGATTCTGTTGTGTGTGTGGTAAAAGATACATTTTTTTTTGTTTGTTTGAAATTTACTATTTTATTTGAGTCAGTCTCACTCTGTTGCCCAGGTTGGAATGCAGTGGCATGCTCACAGCCACCGCAGCCTTGACCTGCTGGGCTCAGGTGATCCTTCCACCTCAGCCTCCCAAGTAGCTGGGACTACAGGCATGCACCACCATGTCCGGCTAATTTTTGGATTTTTTGTAGAGACAAGGTCTCACCAGATTGCCTAGTGTGATCATGAACCCCTGGGCTCAGGCAATCCTCTCGCCTCGGCCTCCCAAGGTGCTAGGATTACAGGCATGAACCACCACACCCAGCACCCATTTTAATTATTTTTAAGTGTAATAGTTCAGTGGCATTAAGTATGCCCACTTTGTTGTGCAGCCACCACTCCTATCATTTTACATGCCCACCAGCAAGGCACAGGGTTTCAATTTCTGTCCATATACTACACTAGTTAGCAAGTTTAGTTAGTTTCCATTTTTTGTAATAGCCATTTTAATGAGTATGAAGTAGTGTCTCATTGTGGTTTGAATTTTCATTTACCTAATGGCTAGTGAGAGTGAATGTCTTTTCATGTGCTTATTGGCATTCAATTTGGCAATGATTTATTGGGTATGACATTGAATGCATAGGAAACAAAATAAAAAATAGATACGTTGAACTTCATCAAAATTTAAAACTTATTTATCAAAGGACAATACCAAGAAAATGAAAAGAAAACCAACAGAAATGGAAAAAACATTTGCAAATCATATATCTGATAAGGGTCTAGCATTCAGAATACATAAAGAACTCTTAAACACAACAACAAAAAGACAAATGACACAATATTTAGATGAGCAGAAAACCTGAAGAGACTCTTCTCCAAAGAAGGCACAAATAGCACATGAAAAAATGTTCAACATCACTAGCCATTAGGGAAATGCAAATCAAAATACAATAAGATACCATTTTTCACACTCAATAGAATGGTTATTATCAGAAAAGAAAAAAAACAGAAACAAATGTTGGCAAGGAAGTGGAGAAATGTGAACATCGCTGCTGGGCTTGTAAAATGGTGTCGCAACTATGGAAAATAGTATGGAGATTCTGCAAAAAGCTAAACTTAGAATTACCATAGGACCCAGCAATTCCACTCCTAGATATATACACACACAAAATTGAAAACAT
Source organism: Tarsius wallacei (assembly GCA_963574415.1). Taxonomy (NCBI): domain Eukaryota; kingdom Metazoa; phylum Chordata; class Mammalia; order Primates; family Tarsiidae; genus Tarsius; species Tarsius wallacei. The sequence goes on along the minus strand of CAUYQG010236977.1, from coordinate 15,119 downwards.
GTATTCAAACAAAAACATGTACAAGAATGTTCATAGGCGCATTATTCACAGTACCAAAAAGGTGGAAACAATCCAAATGTCCATCAAGAGATAAATAAACAAAATGTGATCCCTCCATACAATGGAATGATATTCAGCCATCACAGGGAATGAAGTGCTGATACTTGGTACACCCTAAAGGAACCTCAAAAACATGCTAAAAAAAAAAAGCTGCTGGATGTAGTAGCTCACACCTACAAACACAGAACTTTTGGGAGGCCAAGGTGGGAGAATTGCTCAAGTCCAGGAGTTTGAAACCAGTCTAGGCAACATAGTGAGACATCATCTCTGCAAAAAAAATTTTTTTTAATTAGCCAGGTATGGTGGCATGTACCTGTAGTCCCAGCTACTCAAAAACTGAGGCAGAAAGATCATCTGAACCCAGGAGGTCAAGGCTATGGTGAGTTGTAAATATACCACCGTACTCTAGCCTGGGTGACAGAGTGAGACACCAACTCAGAGAGAGAGAGAAAAAGAGAGAGAGAGAGAAGAAAAAAGCCAAACACAAAAAGTCACATACTGTATGATTCCATTCATATGAACTACCCAGAATAGGTAAATCCATAGAGACAGGAAGCAGATTTGCGGTTACCAGGGGTCAGAGAGAGGGTAGATTGGATAGTAACTGTTTAATGAGAGGGGATTTATATTTGGAATGATGAAAATGCTTTTGAACTAAGAGGTGATGGTTGCACAATAGTGTACATATACTAAATGTCACTGAATTGTAAATCTTAAAAGTTGACTTTATATTATGCAAACTTGATCTCAATAAAAAAAAATGCAGTCCCCTACATTCCCTGACCAGGGTGAGCTCTTCGCAAGGGGCTCCCTTAGCCTGGCGTTCAAGTCCCTTCACAGTCGAGCACTGCCTAGGGCCTGACCAACCCCATTCTGGACATGTGCTCCAGCCACACCGTCCACGAACTGCTAAACCAATGGCCACTTCATCACTCCAGGTCCAGATTATCTTCTCTCTGATGCCTCCTTAGGGCTCACAGGGTCTCTTGAATCCCACCCTGCTGTAATTCAGACCTCAGCACATGATCTCCGAGTGTTGTCCCAGTTTTGATAAGGAGAAATCAGTATTCTTCTGAGAACCACCATGGACAAGTGTCTTGCTCAGAAAAACTCACCGGAACTCCACTAGATAAGGCTGGTTGAATGTGCAGAGGGGAAGGCGAGGGTCAAGTGGGTGAGTAACTCATCGCAATCACACAGCCTCCAAGTGGCTTCACTCTCAGTTTCCAGTCCAAAGCTAGGTCTCCAAATGCCACTGAGGGAAAGTTCGTGAGTCAGATAAACACCGGAAAGGCATCCCAACTGTGGGAGTCGTTTATCTGACCATGATGTAGTCCAGGTTCCACATGAAGCCTCATGAGCCACACAGCCACTTTTATAAAGACAGCAGCCCAGGGCTAGCCAGAGGCCGGCCGGCCCCAGGAAGTGGATTCATGCTGGTATTTTTATAAACTTGGTTAGAGCTGAGGACGCCTACACCCCTTCCACTCTCTGGATGCTAAAGATACATTCTGGGCCTGCCTCACCCCACTAACCTGGGTCCAGCTCCCCACAAAACCTCAGGGCTCTGCAGGCACGCAGGGCAGGAGGAGTGCTTATCTGAGCTAGAAGGGGCTTTTGCCTTTGGAGGTCTAGAACTACAAGCACCTCCTTCTGCTCAAGTCACAGGGAACATGGGGACCCACAGGAGAGGCATCCCCTGTGGCTCAGGGCTCAGAGAGAGACTAGCCTCCATTTTATTCTGCCTTCTAGACTTCTGTACCCCCAGCCCCAGAACTGTCTTATCCCAGTCCTTACTGGACAGAAGATCTCAGCGCCAGCCCCAAGTCCAGCATCAGGCCCTCCCATAATCTATCTGAGACATCCTGGAAGAAAATGGGGCCTTGGGAGAGAACATGGTGCCTGAGGCCAGCAGTCAGATACTCCTGTGATCTGCCTGGGGCACCTAGGAAGGGGATGGGTACCTGGGAAGAGCCATATTGCCTTTGTCCAGCAGTCAGGCCCCCCTGTGATCTGCCTGAGACACCCTGAAAGAAAATGGGACCTTTGGGAGGGAACATAGCTCCTGGGGCCAGCAGGGAGGTAGACACCACTGGCAGAGGCAAGGACACTGCTATGGGTTGAATTTTGTCCCCACAAATGTGTATGTTAAAGTCCTAATCCCCAGTACCTATGAATGTGACCTTATGTGGAAATACAGTTTTTGCAGATGAGCAAGTTAAGATGAGGTCATTAGGATCAGCCTCAATCCACTGTCATTGTGATAGAAAGGGGGGATTTGGACACAAAAACACATACAGGGAAAGCACCTCGTGAAGATTGGAGCTTTTTGTCACACACACACACAAAAAAACAGAGGCCTAGAAAACATCCTTTCCGTCTGGGATCGGTGGCTCAGCCTCTAATCCCAGCACTTTGGGAGGCCAAGGTGAGTGGATTGCCTGAGCCCACGGGTTCAGGACCATCGCAGGCAACTTGTTGAGACCTCATCTCTACAATAAATAAAAAATTAGCCGGGCGTGGTAGCACATGCCTGTAGTTCCAGCTACATGGAAGGCTGAGTCGGAAGGATCACTGGAGCCCAGCAGGTCAACGCTGGGGTGGCCGTTGAGCATGGCATTGCATTCCAGCCTGAGCGATGGAGTGAGACTCCAACCCAAAATAAAAGAAAACATCCTTCCCTAGTATCTTCAGAGAGAGCCAGTTCTGTCAACATCTTTGTTCCAGACTTCTGGACATCAGAACTTTGCCAACAAATCTCTGTTGTTCTAGGCCACCCATTATGGTGCTTTGTGATGGCAGCCCTAGGAAATGAAAACAGGCACATTCTGCTCCATCTGCCACTCTCTCCACACCACAGGTGCCTCTCCAAGCCCACCCATGGGAGACTGAGGGATGGAAGCAGAGCTCTTCATAAGCCGCCATCACTGCTGGGTGGCCATTTCTGACCCTCACTTTCTAGGAGCTCCAGTCTCAGCTGTCAGCTTCCGAGGGGCAGTGAGAGGATTAGAACAGGGAGGAACAGGGAGGCTGGGCCTCCCTGAGCCTCTACCCTGCTGTCCCCAAGGCTGTCCCTGAGCCTCACTCCACTGCCCCCAGAGCCCAGAAAACCCAGTACTGGCCAACCCCATTTCTTATACCTCCTACAACCCCTCCTCCCAGCCATCAACACTTTGGAATAGTCACATTTCCCTGTTAATCTCAGTGGGAAAGATGACCCAGGAAGGCACAGAAAGAGGCCACACCACCTGGTCATGGTGTCTCATTAAGTCCATTGGTCCTAGGAAGGCCCTTTAAGAGAGTGAGGGCAGAATAGGCTGTGGGGCCACACCTCTCTTCTCACAGAGGCCACGGATAAAGCCAGAAAGGGGATAGGGGAAGGGGGCTGTGTGTAGGACACAAAAGGGTGGAAGAGATGAGGAGGAGCCTCCATCCAGACAGGGTCTCTGACCCCTGCATAGCCACCTCTTTTCAGCAGGCCTAATGTCAGCCAAGGGTCAGCTCCAGAGACGTTAATCCATTTTTCCCAAAATGGACATGATGCAGCTGGCTGAGTCAGGGTTCTAGAACTTTCAGAACTGAGCCCTGCTTAGGATAGGAGGAAGCAACATGCCCTGCAGGTCTTTATGCAGCTGTGCCTCTGACTGTGACCAGCCACCCCCAGGCACCTCTTTGCAGGGTCTCCGGGCTGTGCTGAAAAGGCCAGGGCTAGGAATGGCCCCAGCTCTGTGTGTTTCCTGGGAAGGTCAAGGGCTGGGGCCCCCCATAGCAGCCCAAAGCACAGTAATCACTGTCACCATCTTCTGAGTCTGGAGGAGCTGGCCTCACAGGAGACGTGGGGGTCAGATCTTCCTGTGGCAGGTAGGTGGGTGACTGTGTCCCCTGCCCTGCACACTCTGCTGGAAGCACATCCTGAAAGCCTGGGGTCCCTAGGAGGCTGGTCCCAGTACCCTCCTTCTCCTCCTCCAGGCCCGTGGATTGCCAGGGGCCCGCAGGGCCACAAGAGAGCAGTGCTATGGCCTCTTGTACACCAGACTCCGAGGTTCCTTGCATCATTCCAGTGCAGTCCTGGCTCAGCTGCACATTGGCTCTGTGGCCCCCTGTCCAGGTCTGGAAGAGCATGGGAGGAGGGAAAAGCTCAGGACTCACCTTGAGAACAGTGGCCTCCTCCCCAGTGGGCCCAGCCTCCCTCCTCTGTGAAGTCCTCCTGACATCCACACCCAGAAGCCAAGCCTGTGCCCAGAACATTCTTCCCCCCATGTGCCAGCCCAGCCTCAACATGGACCCTAAGTCCCTTCAGACCTCTCACCACTCCCCTAGCACAGGGCCTGATACAGCAGCCTGAACCAGGGTACAGATGGTGACAGGTGCCGAGGGCAGAGCAAACCCCTGACAGCCTGTTCCCTAGGACCTATCAGCAGGTACAGAGACTGGGCATCTCACGCGAACCCCACTCACACACACAGACAGGAGATGCTGTCAGGACTGGCAACATTTGAAGCGCTGGGCTTAGACCAGCAGACCTGAATCCTTCTGTGGGGTGAGCCACGGGAGGCCTGCCTCCAAAAGGAAGCTGTTCCCTTGGTGGGGCCAGGAGCTTCCACCCAATGCCCCACACACTCCCCACTACCTCCCCCATCAGTATGCTGCTTCTTGGAGACTCCCACCTGGTGGTGCCCTGGTTCTGTAAGGAAGGGCCAGTGCCTGCAGCCAGATGGCACAGTCCAGGAGCTAATCACTATCTCTGCCCCACTCAGCCTTTGCCTTCAGCTGCCCTGGCTCTTGGTGGGCACATCTGCCACCCTGGGGAAAGAAGAGACTCCACCAAGAGCCAAGTGTTCAGTTTTAAGCTTCAAATTATATTTTTGGACAACAATCTTGAAAATTGGGCTCATCGTTGAGAAAATAATTTTTCTGCATAATAAACTGATACTGTGTGGAGGGGACACCTCTGCCACACAGGGTCCAGGGAAGCCCTGGGGCACCAAGAGGGGAGATTAGGGGAGAGGGGTCACCTTGGCCCAGACCCCGGGGAGGGCCCAGCACCTCGTCCTGTCCTTCCCTCAAAATAAGTAGCCTGAGGCAGGGAGTCAGAGAGCATCCATTGGTGCTCTCCCTCTCCCCTCCTCCCATGAACTACCAGCCCAGGCATGAACTACCAGCCCAGAAGGAAAAGGTGGGTCTGACATGACCCCCAAGTAGTTTTTGCTGTCCTGTGGCCTGTGGGAGCCCAACAGGTCCACAAAAGGTGAAATGCAGAGCCCACTCCTCAGCCATGGTGTCAGCATGTGACCCAGAGGGATCAGGAGGGGCCAGTGAGGGCCCCAAGGGCAGCACAAGCACCAGAGATCCTTCCCCATGGCCACAGAACAGACACCTTTACAGAAGGAGGTGAGACACACAGTGGGAGTAGATGGCCCCACAGTTTGCACCTGGAACTAAGTAACTGCCTCAGCTGTAAACCAAAGAGACAGAGGTAAGTCATGAAGAATTTTTCCATCAAAAATGAATGTGGACATGGGAGAGCAAAAAGAAATTGGCAATGGAAAAGAAAGCTAACAAATTTTTGCCCACTGGAGAGACAGTGTGTAAATTTAAACCCACTGTAATACAAAAGAGGCTCAAAGCACTGAGAAGTCCCCAACGCTGGCCCCAAACCCTCATCAAAGCTGACATCCTGGGCAGGGCAGGCCTCTGGGTCACACCCGCTCCCACACCCTGCAGGGGCCTCCGCACGAACCTGGAAGTTCCCATTGTGCACACTGTAGAGGGGCTGGAAGAAGGCTGCTGGGGAGGGCACATTCTGGCAGAAGGTTCTCTTTACGCTGAGGTGAGGAGAGAACAGTCAGAGGCCTCTGGGACCCACGCAGGGGCTCCTCCCAAGGCCCCGCTCCGGAAAGCCTGAGGTTGCTGCCGGGACCTGAGCATCCTTCCCACCAGCAGTGACCCGCCCACCTCATCCCTGCGGTTGCCTCTCTCCCTCTCACTGCATCCAAACCTGCTCCTGGGCAGGATTTGGCTGGTGCCCTGTGGCCTCCATGGCCATCAGCCCCACAGAACTGATTTTATACCAACACACAGGTGCTTTACAGCATGAGCTGCAATGGTGGGTTCAGGATGGAGAGTGACCGACTATGTTCTCAGTCCACCGAGGGAGCCAGCCCCTCTAGGATCACACCTTTGCCATCCACAGAGGGTCAGAGGGTTTTTGGCTCACAACCCATCCCACATCGCCTTGAGCACCAGACCCGCCTGCCCAGGTTCCACTGGTCCTCCCATGAGGATGTCACCCGGGCCTCCAGCCCAACAGGGCCAACCCAACCTCACCAACCTGCTCCAGGGGCTGTCCCCCAGCTCCACACTTCAGGGTCACCACTCATATCTCATCCACCCACATATCCCTTCAGTGTCTCCTCCCAGGACCCTGCAGCTCCCTCCACTTTGCCCCATCTCCACTGCTCTCTCCAGCTCAAGCCAGATTGTGTCTCTGGGGACACCCCAGCAGGTTCCTTATTTCCCCTTGTCCCAGCAGTCCACTCTCAAAACATAGACCAGATTGCATCACAGTTTCACACTGTAGGATTTTCCTTCGCTCCAAGAAGAAGCCGGTACCCTCCCACCTGGCCCCACCCAGCACCCCCCACACACACCCTGTTCCTCGAATCCTCCCCAATGCTGGACATGGCCCCTGTGCTCCCTCTTGTAACCTGACATGAGACACATGACATGTGATGGCTTATTCAAGGAAGGCCCTTGTTCATCTTGTTCCCTAAGGCAACTGCCAGAACAAGAACAGGGTCCTACACACACCAGATTCCCCAACTGGTACTTTCACAAAGTATGTGAGCAAATGAGCAAATCGTCAAACACCTCCAGAGGCAGGAGTGAGGATCTTGGGTCTCTCGGTCATGGCAATGCTGGGTGTGGTTGGGGCCAAGCTACCTTCATCTTTGGCCTCTGCCACACATCCCTCTTCACTTCTCCCCCAGCAACCTGAGAATCCCACACTGCCCCAGGGCAGAGACTTAGAAAGCCTACCCCTCCAGGACCAGACAGTGGAGTGGGGAAGGGAGAAGGGAGGTTGGTTCTCAATGCCCCACCCACCACACACTCATACATGCACACACACTCACATACACTCACCACACACACCCACATGCATAGACTCACACATGAACACACAAGCACACACACTCACATATGCACTCACCACATATTCACACATGCATACACACATTCACAACGCACTCACACATGCACCCACTCACCCATCACACACACACTACCACACACACTCACACATGCACAGACTTACCACACAGCCACATGCACACACCTTGGCTACCTACCTGGGTGACATCTTGAACAGGAGGTAGGTCAGGCTGGTCAGCAGAAGCAAGATGGACACAGCAACAAGGGTACTGTCTGGCCGCCCCCAGGGTGGAATCAGGGGGCCTGTAGGCAGTAAGGGCTCCGGGATGTGAGCAGCCTGCATGCCAGGAGGCTCCCACAAACCCACATGGCAAAGGTATACAGTGAGTGCCCTGATCCAGCATGGAAATTCTGTGATGGACCTCAGAGGTGTGCATCATGCCTACTAAAGGATCTTGGGTGAGTCACACTCCTGGGCTTCACGTTTCCCATCGGCCACACGGCCAGTTCCCAGGTCCATGAGCTGTCCCAGAACCACTGTGCACCAGAGTCAGCCCAGTCCTCACAAAAAGACACTGAGGTCACATCTGGCCTCCAGAAAGAAGCACCAGCCCTGGTGTGCAGCCCAGACCACCCTCACTCCTAAGGGTAGCCACTGGCTACGGGGTCCCAGGAAGCCCCAGGACTGCAGGTGTTTGTCTCCTTACACCTTGGACTTCCAGGGGAAGTAGGTCAACTGGGGCATGGCCACCTCAGGGCAGAAGGGTTAGGTGAGATGAGCAGGGGAGGGGGTCCAGCCTGGTCTCTGGAAGCACAGCGGCTGCAGCACCCACCTGGTCTCCGTGGGGAGGGGAAGCTTACAGGTAGGCTCCATGCACTCCATTGGCCCTCGTACCACTCCTCCTCCATCATGCCGTCCTCCAGCGGGGCCATCTGGACACGCAGCCGGGCCTCATAGGTGAACCCGGGAGCCAACTCAAAGGCCTCAAGGCTGAGCCGGCTCACCCCAACAATGTGGCTCTTGAGCCGGGCCTGCTGTGGAGTGGGGACAGTGAGCAGATGGTGAGGGCAGGCAGGGTCCCTCAGCCCTAGAGAATGCACACAGGGGCATGCACAGCTTCACTCATGAATCACACTCACATGGACACATCCGTATCCACACACAGACACTCTCACCACATTCACATCCACATGCACATAAGACACACTCACACTTACACCCATACCCACACTCACATCCGCCATGTTCACACACAAGTGCACTCACTCAGGACACACTCACACCCGAACACACTCATGTCCGCACACAGGCACCCTCAACACATAAAACACACTCCCACAGACACAGCTGTGTCCACACACAAGCACACACAGGTACACTCACACTCATAAGAGCACACTCCCACACAAACACAATCATGTTCACACACAAGCACCCTCACCACACTCGCATACATCCACACAAGGCACACTCACACACAAACACAAACATAAATGCATACATGTCTATAGGCACACCTTCACATTCATCACACTTGCAAGCACACTCATACACACATGTGTATACACAGAATCACACTCACCACACCCACTACAATCACATACACATAGACATACCATATGCACACTCACATATATAGACACATGGCAGGCCGGGCACGGTGGCTCAAGCCTGTAATCCCAGCACTTTGGGATGCCGAGGCGAGAGGATTGCCTGAGCCCGTGGGTTCAAGACCACCCTGGGCAACATGGTGAGATCTCATCTCTACAATTAAAAAAAAATTAGCCTGGCATGGTAGTACACACTCGTAGTTCTCTACTTGGAAGGCTGAGGCAGAACGATCGCCGGAGCCCAGCAGGTCGACACTGGGGTGGCTGTGAGCATATGACTGCACTCCAGCCTGGGCGACAGAGTGAGACTCCAACTCAAAAAAAAAAAAAAACCACATGGCACAGGCACACTCATGTACACTTACATACAAGCCCATCTGTGTGCACACACATAAATACATGCAAGTGCATACTCACCACACATATGCACACACGGAGACATAGGCACACTCATGCCCTACTCTCATGCACACACACAAAGCACACGTGTGTGCGAACACGTCTGCATGGACACACACTCCTGGCTCTGGTCCCTCCCACCCTCATCCTTCCAAGTTGCCATCTCCCCATGGATTATGAGGAGTCTACCCTAGGTGACTACTCCCAGGAGAGAGGCCTCAGGAGAAGCCAGTCCTAGTGTTACCTCCCAGTCGTCTTCCTGCCTCTTGAAGGCCAGCTCATAGCTGAGGAATGTGGCCATTGGTTCCAAAGCAAGACCGACACTCCAAGTCAACACACAGTGGCCAGAGCTGATGTTGCTCTGCAGGTCAGAGGGAGGGTCCAGCTTAACTGGAAAAGAGTGAGGCCATGTGAGACCAAAGAAGTCCACAGGTCTGGGTGTGTCAGTCAGTGCACCCAAGCTGGGTTCTGAAAGGTTCCCAGTGGCACAGTCAAGGCCCTCTCAGACTAGACACATCTATGGGGGCTTGATCCAGAAAAGCCCCAGATGGGACAATGACTTCCTGCGGCCCCTGCAGCTAGACACAGTAGTTTCCAAACCTTGCTGTCCCTTTTTTTCACAATCTGCTGCTGGAAGTTCTTCCCAGAGTCTTGTCTTATGGGAGTCCTTTCTGCTATGACTGAAGTGCATTTTCAGTGACACAAACTGCAGCCCTTGCCCCAACTCACAACCCTGTACCTTTACCCTCTGTCCAAGCCCTGCCCCTGGAACGACCACATGGGCCCTCTTCTCCCAGGGACTCTGTCTGCTCCCAGCCCCAGATCTCACCTGACAGGTACTGAGAACACTCTGGGCCACAGGGGCCACAGGCAGCAGCGCCCTGGCCCCAGGCCCCAGCCTGTGGCCACTTCTACTCACCATGTCTCCGGGGCAGGTACTGCGGGTCCACCAGGCCAACCTGCTCCTTTCCAGAGACGCAGTGGTGAAAGGTGATGGTGAAGTTGTCAGATGGCACGAGCACTGCCTCGGGTGGCAGCACCAGAGTGCACACACTGCCCTGGAAGATGCACTTGTGTGTACCGCCAGGCTCCTGGTTGCTGGAAGGCCATGTGTCAGCACCGTGGAACTCCTCACCTTCCCAGCCCCTGTTGCTGCTATCATGGGGATCCTGCCCTCATTCCTGTCTCTTGTCCAGGTGGGCCCGGCCTTCTACCCTCACCTGGTAAAGAGGAGCCAGGGGCTGGAGCCCTGGCTCTGCTCCGGGGTGGACCAGTGGCAGTCGATCCTGAGGATGTTGTTGCTGAAGCATGTGAAAGTCTCAGCCCTTGGCCCTGGGGACAGTGACCATTGGGAGCTCACAGTGGGTGTTTCAGGGCAGAGTTCAGCCAGGGTGTGGGGGAGGATCTGACAGCTGACACCCAAACAGGACTGTCACCAGAGAATGAACCCAGGAGAATTAATGAAGGGCAGGGCAGGGAGGCCTGAGAGGTGATGAGCTCTGACCCATGTTACACAGCAGGCCAAGCACAGAGAGGTGCCAAGAGGACAAGGGTGGGGAGATGAGGATTGGTGGGACTGAGGTCCAGGTCTGTCCCTGGAGAACATGTCCCAGCACAATTTGGGCCAAAATCATTCCCCAGGGACTCAACAGAAGACAGCCCTGTCCCCCAACCGTGCCCTAGTTCTCCACTTACTGCATACAGACACTAGTGCCCAGCCCTCACCTTCTCTCTTCCCTGGGACAGAGACTCCAGAGCAGACACAGGTACAGATGCAAGAGCAGATCAGGAACCAGGTGCCCACATTTCGCCTGAGGGCCTTGCTCTCCAAGGTCCAACCTGCAAGGGCTGAGTTGGTCACCACCTGTCCCCTCACCATGTGCCACGAAAGACACCAGGCATGCTGGACATGGTGGCTCACGCCTATTATCCTAGTACTTTGGGAGGTAGAGGTGAGAGGACTGCCTGAGCTCAGGGGTTCGGGACCAGCCTGAGCAATATGGCGAGACCTCATTCCAAAAAATCAGCCGGGCATAGTGGTGCATGCCTGTGGTTCCAGCTACTTGGAAGGCTGAGGTGGAAGGGTCACCTGAGTCTAGCAGTTCGAGACTAGAGTGGCCATGAGTGTGTCACTGCACTCCAGTCTGGGCGACAGAGTGAGACTACGACTCAAAAAGAAAAAAAGAAAGAGAAGGAAGGAAAGAAAGAAAGAGGCTAGACACCACTGTCCAGGCTTTCCCAATAAGAACTGAAGCTCAGAAAGGCCATTTGACTAACCAAAGACTCATGGCTGCAGTGTCTAAGATGTGCCCTCAAACTCAGATCTCCTGGTGAGTTCTGGACTCTGACTCAGCTTGGTTTCCATGTGTGCCTAGAAGGCTTCTCTCTAGGACTGCTGTCCTCTGCCAGCCCTGTTCCTGGGCCCAGGGCCCATCTCACAGGGGAGTCAGGGTTGGGGGAGTTGGTCACTCCCAACAACCACCACAAGCAAGATTTACTGAGCTTTTTGGTGCCACACCTTGTGCCAACTTCATAACGTACGTTTTCTACTGTAATTCTCACAACAGCTCTGTGAGGGAGAAAGACTGTCCCTCTGCACAGAAAAGGAACTGAGTCCCAAGGAGGGGAAGTGCCTTGCCCAGGGTCACACAACCAACCTCTATACATACTGTCTCCCTGTTGTCTCCTTAAATAAAGACCCATCCTAGGGTTCTGCCCCAGGAAAGTGGATGAAGATGGCAGCGAGGTGTCCATGCAACAGAGGGACTTCCTAAACTCTTTGTCCAAGGTGTCCCCAGAAGGGCAAGGGCCCCAGGGCTGTGGTGTGAGCCCAGAGCCCCAGGGTCCTTGGGGGAGCCAGAGGTTGGCTGGAGATAAGGGACTGGGTGTCAGGAAGTGCTGGGTGTGGGGAGGCTGCCAATGCCCTCTCACCCCATTTGCAGCTCCTGATAGTACATGCCGATAGCCCCTACGCAGGAAGCAGAGCCAGATGGTTATGCAAGACTGATTCGTGATAAGGAGGAGAAAAAGCAGACATGCACACAGACCACAGCACGCACCCTCCAGGAGCACACGCACTCTTGAGGGGCAGCCAGCACTACCCCAACTCACTCCACTCCCGGCAGCCTGTCCACACACCTACAGGACAGACCCCTGCTAAGACTGATGACAAGGAGGACTTCATCCTTCCCTGAGATGGAGCATGGCACCACTGGTCACAGCATGAGAGATCGCAGCACAGTCTTTGCAGCAGTGTCTATCCCTTCTTGCAGCAGTCACTGGAAAGGTGGGGACAGGGAAGCAGCCTGAAGACAGCCTGGGATGTACCCTGTGTGCCACCAGGCACCTGGTTGCTGGAAAGGGCATGGCAGCGCCACGGGGCTGGACATGGAAGCAGGAGCCAGCTCCCCTCTGGGCCACTCAAGGACACATGGGCCTCCTCTGGTACCTATGGAAACCCCTGATGCTGCTGGGCACAGGGTGTGTGAGCATGCTGATGAGGTCAAGATGGGCAGGGAGCAGGAGGGGTGGAGGCGGGAAGGGCAGCTGGGGTAGAATCCAGAGATGACAGATGAGGAGGACAGACGGTGTGCTCGAAGAGAAGCTGCAGAGACAGCAGAGAGGGAGGGAGGTGGCACAAAGAAGCACTTTCCACATACTTCTTGAGAAGGGGGAGGGAATGGCTTCTGTGGGGACACCAGGCTGCAGCTCAGGGGGAACCAGGGCTGTATCCACATGGACAGTGCTGCAGAAGTGTAGGTGGACCAAGGGCACAGACCCACACAGAGTGACAGGGACAGGATGGAGGTGGGAGGAAAATAGAGAGACTTAGCAGGAGGAGACTCCTGCTGCTGTGCTTCAAGCTGTCCTCTCCCCCTGGCTTTCTTCCCCATCACATGCCTTTCCCTTCACAAAGGTCTCCCTCGTGGCCTCCAGTCTCTCTCCAGTCTGCCTTCCCAGTCAGATGGGACCTCCAGAGTCAGGTCCAAGACTCTCGTTTCCCACAGCCCTGAACTAAGAGGGTCCAAGGATGAAGCAGCAGCTGCGGGCTGGGACTGGAGAAAAGACGTTGGCACTGTTCTCTCTGGGCCCTCTGGAGGCTGGATGGGGGAAACGGTGCCCCTGCCCTTCCTGTTTTCTCTGCATGTTGCCTCCTCTGCCCAGCACGCCCCGCCACAGCCCCACCACAGCAGAAGGTCATTGCCATTCGGCAACCCCAGATAAGGATCCTTGAGGGGAAGAGCCTCTCTGATTTCAGGTGCCTCCCTGCACCCATTCTGCTTAATAAATGCTCCCTAACCCTTCCTGCTAAGGCTACCCTCGCCTCCAGGGATGCTGTGGGCCCTTGAGAGGAGGCTCTGGATGTTACCTGAAAATGCTCTGGGAGGACACCCACTCTTGACCTTGTGCAGCTAAGCTCTGTTCAGAGGGTGAGCCCAGATGGCATGATTCACACGAAGAGGAGGGCAGGGAAAGGAGAGGAGGATCTCAGCAGAGCCCACATCCTCAAGCTCATTAAAAGAACAGACTAGTCCAGACCCCAGGAAGCTAAGAGGGCGATGCTCCTTCCAAAACAAACGCTCTCCTTCCCATCTTTTGCTCAGCTGAGGAGACCATCCTTCTGGAATCCCACCTTCCCTACTGCCCCGCCCACAGATCCAGTGGGGCACCCTCCCATTCTTCCAGCTACTCGTCCGCCCCAAGGCCCCCCAAACGCCTGGAGGTTGGGAAAGTCCTTCCCAATCCCAGGGCCTGGACCTCAGCTCCACCTCACAGCTGTCAGCTGAGTCCATCAGGCCCAAGAATGCCCACTTGCTCCGGTCCTTGTAAAGGTCAGTTCAATCATCAAGGAAGCTATTAGAAAGTATACCTGACAAACTCAGTGCTACTCCCTCTATCCAGTTAGAGCCCTTGCTCCCCACAGTCCTGGAAACTAGCTTGTAATTCCTATGGTAAGTGCTGCACATTTTGCTATCTCTGAGAGTTGCCCAAGGTCAGGACACTAGAGGAGGTAAAACTAGAGAGGCGCTCTCAAACACCACGCTCTCCCAGCTGCTCACCGGGTCCAGGAACAGAGGGCCATTCATTCTTCTCTACCTCCTGAAGTTCATGCTGACTTGAGAGGTTGGGAGGCCCAAAGTACACACTCACCTTCCCAGATGCATCTGCCCAGTTCCATCGCAAGTCTGAGGCACCCCAATCTGGAGGTGACTTGTCACCCTGACCGTCACTGGGTGTGCAGCAAAGCCCCTCAGCCTGATCCAGGAGATAACTGAAGCAACTGGTGACGTGAGCCCTGCACAGCAGCTCACACAGGCCGCCCACATCTGAAACCACGAGCATATCACAGAGATGCTGTCCTGAGCGGAACTGAAAGGTGACTTGTCACCTCTAGCTGTGTAAGTCAGGAAATCATGAGATGGAGCAACCTTTCATTCCCCATGACACTGAGGATTTTCAAGCATGGACTTTACTGATTTGTTCCCTGACTGGCAAATGAGCGTCCACTGTGTTCTCAAGAAACACCACTGGGAGGCATTAAGCCAGCCCCAGGAAGCAAGGGCCAGGTTCAGAGCAGTGGCCTCATTCCCTTCTATACTTTTCCAAACTAGAGGTGCAGGCTCTTCCTCCACCAGCTAAGGCAGTCTGTGAACATCAGGGGCGGGAGGGTATTACACATCAAAGTAATGCAGACTCAGTTAAAGAAAAGTCATGCAGAAGAAAGTCTTTTTTGGGGTTTTTTGGTTTTTTTGAGTTGGAGTCTCACTCTGTCGCCCAGACTGGAGTGCAGTGGCCGCTCCCGGCCACCGCAGCCTCGACCTGCTGGGCTCCGGCGATCCTTCCGCCTCAGCCTTCCGAGTAGCTGGAACTACAGGCGTGCGCTACCATGCCCGGCT
>CAUYQG010236975.1:0-17125 GCA_963574415.1 Tarsius wallacei | reverse complement strand
CCAACACAAAAAAAAAAAAAAAAAAGAATGTGTGAACAACACACGATGGACAGATGGCCATTCCAACTATCCACCCATTCACTAGACATTTATTTAGAGCCCTAGTAGATGTTGAGCCCTATGCCAGGGCTTGAAGCTACTCCAAGAGTTGGATGGACCCTGCTTCCTGGAGAGGGTACTGTGGGAGTCAGAATTCTCCAGAGAAATAGAACCAATGGAGAGAGATATATATCTCCTATTGGTGTGTATAGATGCACACACACACACAGACACACACACACACACATAGATAAATATATGTCGTTAGGTCACATTCTCAGTGGGGAACTCCAGAATGCTATGTTAGGCCTCCTGGGGTGCGGGTGTCTGGTGTGTGATCAGGTGCCATGAGAAAGATACAAAGAATTGCATAGAAGTTAGGTTAGAAAATACAGTTTATTTATAAGCACATAAATGAGAGAGAGAGAGAGAGAGAGAGAGAGAGAGAGAGAGAGAGAGAGAGAGAGAGAGAGAGAGAGATTGGAGATTCACCTCCCCAAGATAGTAGAGGAGGAGACCAAAGCCAGGAAACATGGCAGTGGCCTTACTCCAAGAGCACATGGCCATGCCATAGTCTAGTAAGACTGACTGCTCATGACTGAGTCCTTTTAATTCTCCCCTTTGATGGGGAAAGGTTGTTAAGGTGATTGGGTGGTGGTCTGCTCCATGTCGTCACGAAAGGACTGATGTCAGGACCTTTGATGGGGAAAGGTTGTTAAGGTGATTGGGTGGTGGTCTGCTCCATGTCGTCACGAAAGGACTGATGTCAGGACAGCAGGCAGAGGGGTGGGTTAGTCATATTAGGTCATGAAGGACTGGTTAGGTTAACTTGGGTCTTATGGGTGAAGGCAAATGCTTGGAATAGAAAAGCTAACTAGTAACAAGCTGGGGAGGGGATGTAAAGCAACTACCAATAGCTGCCTCTGAGAAACTGGTTCTGTCCTTGGCTAGTGATTAGAGGGTAAGTCCAGTGAATTGCTAGAAAAACATGAGATTTAGGCAATGTTAAAATGGCTGCTCCTTGGGTATATTAAACCCATGCTATGTCCTTTCATATATCTATGAAATCATATATATATATATACACAAAAAGAGATTTATTATGAGGAATTGACTCATGCAATCATGGAGGCTGAGAAGTCCCATGATCCACCATCTGTAAGTTGGACACCCAGAAAAGCTGATAGTGTAATTCAGTCCAAGTCTGAAAGTCTGAGAACCGGAGAAGCCAATGGTGTAAATCCCAGTCTGAGTGCAGGAGAAGGTGAGAGATGTCCCAGCCCAAGCTGTAAGGCATGAGAAAGGGTGTACATTTCTCATTTCTCTGCCTTTCGTTCTATTCAGGCCCCCAGTGGATTGGATGATACCACCCATACGGGGGAGGGAAATCTGTTTACCTAGTCCAGGGATTCAAATGCTCATCTCACCAGGAAGCACCCTCACTGACACACCCTGAAATGGCGTTTAATCAGGTATCTGGGCATCATCGGGTCCAGTTAAGTTGATACAAAAAATTAACTATCACAGTGACCGTCGGCGCATTTCAGGAGGGATCCTGCAACTTGATGGGCAGCTTCTAATGAAATCTTAGCTTCTTGTCAGCAACCTGGGGCCAAGCTGTGGGGAGGCTGAGAGCACCCCTCTTCACTTCTAGGGATGAGGATGCTATGTAGCCACGACTTATCCTGAGTGACATTCTGAGACAGGGGCAATGGCCCTGCTGGCTTTCCTGCGCTCACTGCAGTGAGACATGTGGGTCTCTGACATTACTGCAGCATGAACCGTGGTGGCTGGGGAGACAGGGATGGACTGTGGCAGGTGCTGAACTCCACGGTCTGGTTCGCGGGGTCTTGCCATCCCGGGGACAGTGTCTGAGCAAGACAGGCTTCCCTGGACTGACAGAATCTCTCTTCCTCCTTGTTCCCTGCATCCCTCGACCAGCGTGAGACAGCTACGTCTGGCTGTCCTGCCAGGATGCTGATGGCGTGAAAGGATGGCACAGTGGAATGGACCCTGCAAGGCAGGCATCGACTTCTTTTGGAACTCAGCAGAAACTTACCCGGGCAGTTCTTGGCTGCTCCTTGGAGGGTGGTGTGCATTCTCAGTTACCCCTCATTTAATTTCATCTTAATGGGAGCCGTGAAGGGCACAGTACTGGTTTGGAGGGTCGTGTTTTGAGGTTTTATGGCTTATGTGGGGGAAGCTGCCCTGACCTTGTGGAGGGTCTAGGAAAGGGGTGGGAGGATATTGAGTCAGGGCCAGTTTCTGTTGCTTTCAGAGGCATCCATCAGATTTATTTAAGAGAAGAACATTGGTCACAGTTCTCGGGCTTGGGTTCCTCCTGCTCCATTGCCTGGCTGAGTGGTGTTTTGGGACACCAAGGAGTCCCTCTGAACTTTAGGGCATCATCCACTTAAAGTGGAACGGGGAAAGCAGAGTTTCCTCCTTTTACTCCTCAGAATAGCATTCAAACTCCTCGCCACGTCCCACCTGCTCCTTCATGATCTAGTCTTCACCCATTTCCAGACTTCATTCTCCCAGGGAGCCTCCTTCATGACCTTCCAGCCACTGGCATTCCTGTTCTCCAAAGAGCCAACTTTATGCTGGCCCTAGGGCCTTTGCACTTGCTGTCCCCGTCTCTGGAAATACTCTCTCTCTTGATCTGTGCGAGGCTGCTTATTTCTCATCACAAGGCATTGCTAGATGTGCCTCTCCAGTGAGGCTTCCTTGACCTCCTTTCTAGAAGAGCTGCTCTTTTTCCCTGACTCAATCATTTTTTCACTTCATTATCCTATTTTATTTTATTCTGGAGGAGCTTACTACCGTCTAAAACCATCTTATTTTTGTGTGTGTAGATACTTGTTTGTTTTCTAGTTGCCTCATCTCTGTCCACATGAAGGGATATTGGGGGTCTTGCTTGTTTATTTATTGCTGTACCTCGAGTAGTAACCAGCATACAGTAGGTGCTCAGGAAATATGTGTTGACTAAACAGGAGATGTTTATTAACAATGACCCTGCTCGCTTCTTAGAGACTCTAATAACACAGTCTATGTTTCGGACGTTCTGTGGGGCTGGCCCAAGGGAGAGGACAAGTGACACTCTGCCTGTGCTCTCTGAATATGTGTCAGAACTCTGGGGACATGAGGCCAAGGCAAGGATTGACAGGGGCACAGTCCAGGTGCAGACAAGGAGAAAGGGGTGAGGAAGGAAGGCCATGGTGCCTGCATTATGGGTGCTGATATTGACATACAAGAAAAAAAAAATTCACCAAGGCTGCGCCCGTTCCAGACCTATCTAGGAATTCTCCAGAAATCCTAGGTGTGAGATGTCTGCTTTGGCTATTGGAAAAGCTCCCTTCCTCTTGTAGCATAAAGTGCCAGTGTTCCCAACTTCCTTGAGGGCTAGAGGAAAGAGTTTAAGGAGTGTGGCCTCAGTTTCTCTTCTCCATAATGTGGATTGAGAGATATGTTAAACTACCTGTGTTTTTTTTTTAGATTAGAAAATATAGTTTATTTAGAAAGTACATTAGAGAAACAGAGAGAGAGAGAGAGAAAGAGAGAGAGAGAGAGAGAGAGAGAGAGAGAGAGAGAGAGAGAAAGAGGAGATTCACCTCACCAAGGTAGGGGAGGGGGCCAAAGCCAGGAAACATGGTCTGGCCATAGCTTAAAGAGCATATGGCCACACCATAGCTTAGCAAGGCAATGGCCCAAACTACTAGTCTTATTACTAAACAATGCCCTATGACCCCGGGCAGCCTCTCCTTGTGCAAACGTGAGTTCAACAAACATTTCTAAAGTTCTGCGTCCCGGCCGGGCTCGGTGGCTCAGCCTGTAATCCTGTGCTTGGGGAGGCCGAGGTGAGTGAATTACCTGAGCCTGAGGGTTCGAGACCCGCCTGGGCAACTTGGCGAGACCTCATCTCTACAATAAATCAAAAAATTGGCCGGGTATGGTAGTGCACGCCTATAGTTCCAGCTACTTGGAAAGCTGAGGTGGAAGGATCGCCGGAGTCCAGCAGGTCGAGGGGCTGCGGTGGCCGGAAGGGACCACTGCACTCCAGTCTGGGCGACTCAAGTTCTAAGTCCCCTTGTGTGACAAAAGGAAGTGGTAACAACAGGCTCTAAGCTTCCACTTTGACGTCCTCAGTTTCTGCTCACTGTCCCTGGAGCAGCCCAGCCACCTCTCTTGCTGAAGCCATACATCTGGGTGACTGAACCTGGTGGGAAATCAAAACCGTCTCAAGATTCATATTTGCGTGCCATCACATCTATGTGCCTGGAGCTGTGGCCTTCATTTTTTCTGCAGTGGGAGGAGGCTTGTTTGAGAAAAGGAGCACAGCTCACAGCCTCCTACCCCTGTCCTTTTGCTGGGGTTGGTGTCCACTCCCAGTGTGTCTGTGCCTGGCTCCAGCTTCCTCTCACTCCTGCACTTTTGCCATCTATCAGGTCAGGGGCAAAGGTGAGGAGGGTGTGACCAGCCGTGCTGGTGGGGGCGGGGCGGGGTGGCTCTGAGGTGAAGCCCATCAGAGCTGGGCTGGTAAAAATCAGGCAAGGCGGCCCCTGGGGAGAGGGAACCGAAGGAGTTCCTTGTCTGATCCTAAGTATTTCCTTCCGTTGGTTATTTGTCAAGGAGAGAGCTCAGCAGGTCATTATCATGTTACCACTTAGCCATCAATTAACAAAAGTCTACCCCTTTGGGTCATTTCTGATAAATCAATCTCTCCATTTCGCTCGTTATTTGGTTGTTTTCTTTTAACGGCTTCTCCTGCACTGTAATTTATGGCGCCTCATCGTCTGTCCGGGGGGAGTGCCACTCTTGCTCTGAACCTGGGGAAAGCCTTCTGTAGAATTTTAAAGGGCCGGTGAAAGACAATTGCACGAGCCAGAAATGCTTTGCTAGATTAAACCTTCTGGAGTGAGGGTCATATTCTTTCCCTCCCCAGCCCCATCCCACAAAGGGGGCAAAGAGCTCTGGGGTGGGAGGGGGTGGGGCACTGCATCGGACACGGTTTGCATTTTCTGACTCAAATCTCATTGCGTTGTTTCCTCTTCATATTTATTACCACTTAAGGTTCATTTACATTCCTTCTCTGTCCGCAGTGATCAGAGCAACACCTCCCAAATTAGCATCGTTTGCAAGTTTCATTAACATGCTGTTTACTCTCCCTCTTTCAGATCATTAATAAAGATGACCCCCGTGCACCCGGCCTCCCCCAACCCAATACATTTCCATTTGTCATCACCCTTTGTTTGCAGACTTTGAGCGAGTTTTAAATTTATGTGGCAGCACTCCTTACTAAGCCAATTTGAATTAATTTTGAGTGTAACACTTTATACCACTATATCAAATGCTTTTCTTACAGCTGCATGCTTTTTATCAATAGTATTCCCGCCACCTATTTGGTATTCAGGCTGAAAGCTCTCAATTCTGCCTGGCATTTTAGTTCTTTAAAAGTCACTGTATCCTCTGTACCGACTAGGGACTTTCTCCTAATTTTTCGCTTATTTTGAAATGATTGATGTTACGAAAGAAAGGATTGGGGAGCTATTTATTGCGATCGATCGCTTTCATCTTTCTTTCCCACATCTGCTATTGTGGTGGTAAGTAATTCTGGTGAAATCCCCTCACATTCCAGAATGCAGGAGATCTGGACCTCCTATTTTGAAGGCCCCAGATTTCCCAAATATTCCCTCCCTTGTTTGAATCTGAGTATCTATTTTTTAACCTGTATGCCAGTTATGAAGATGCTTTTAATGCCTGGCATATTGTGGGTTCTCAAGAAATGTTTTTTTCAGTTAGTAAATGAATACAGTAAATAAACCTATCAGTCATTCATGCTTTCTCCCTAATCTGTACCAGTTCCTCATTTGATGGGGTAGTGAACAGATAAAAAAAAAATCAAGGCTGCTAGTGGATGATAGATTGTCATTCATTTATTCCACACATACATATTGAGACTTTCCTTTGACCAGACACTGTTCTGGGCTCTGAGGATATTGCAATGAACAGACAGAATATTTTTTCTCTTGCAATGTCTTAAGAAAGAGACAGTGAACAAACATACAGGTATTTAATGTGCTGTCAGATTGTGATAAGTGTTATGAGGAAAAAGAGGAGATAAATAAAGATACTGAGAGAGATTTTATGGTATTCAAAGGCATGCGTGTGGGTGTGTGTATATGTGACTGACCTAATTTTTTAGTTCTAAATCTTTTATCTGGGAAGGCATACAATTTCCAGAAGCTCAATACGTAGAAATAATGACTGACATAGTACTTAGAATTTCACTGTAACAGGTGACTAGTCGGATTCCCTTTGAGACCCAAACATAGCCATGCTAGGCCAGGATCTGTACTCTCCTAGGTCCTGGGACTCCTCCAGACAAGACCTGGGGAGTGTCATCCTTCTGAACTTTTGAAGATGAACAAAGACTTGATAGAGAACACTGACTTCACCCTATATATAAACTGTACCAGGTACAGATGGCCAAAGGGGCCACTTGGTATGAAGGTACATGTCCTCGACCACAGACCCAGTTAAGGACATCTCAGCAGAAGTCTGCAGTGGCTGAAGATGGGCTGAGGCCAGAAATCTTTGATCCTGATAGGGTACGGACGGACAGGGTGAGGGTGGAGAGGCGCAGGGAGGTGCAGCAGCACTGCCGGGGCTGGCAAGCCGGAGGTGCCATGCTGGGAACTCAGAGATCCGAGTAAATTGCAAAGAATTGTGACACACAGAGGTGAGAGAAGAAAAGATTCATTTAAGAAAAGTTCACCCCCCCACAGACAGGGAGTGGGTCTACACTCTAGGTGAGTGTGGCCCCATGGCCCCCCAAGTCTTGGCTTAAATTCTTTTCTTGGAGATGTTGCTCGTGACTGCACGTGACTGCCCGTGACTTTCTTATCAACCACCTGTGGATGTCTTGGAGATCCTGTGAGAGAGAGACTCATTGATGTTCACCCACATTATCATAGCCCCTAGAGAAGGGCGTGACAAGGATTCTAAATCTCCTGTATCTTCCCAAATGACATTCCTTAGAGCTAATGGGTACACTTCCCCTTATCTCCTAGGTATTCCCAGTGGGTAGCTTTGGGGAATCTTTGGCTTCCCTGTAGATAGGACCTAGAAGATTAAGTCCCCACCCGCTCCCCCTCTGGGCGGGGTATAATGTAATTACAAGTTTCATGACTTTTACAGTCCTTGACCAACGTATGATATCTTAGGCCTTGTAAATTCCCTATGAGATACCTGGCACTGGGAAGTCTGTTCCAAAAAAAGGCAAAGTTGGCAAAGTTAATTTTTACTTAAAGTGTGCATTTCTCCAAAAGCACAGCTTCTACTTTCTCATCATTGTATTAAGATCCAGGAAGAAGAGTAAAAAAATGCATTTCTCGCTCTCGGCCTGTCCTTTCAGACCCGGCGAGGCAGGGTCCCAGGAAGCCACCCGCTTCCTCCTGAGTCCAGGTCTACAGAGTGCCCTGCTGGCAATGCCCTGGGCCACTGTCAGCCAGGATCTTTAAATGCGGCCACATGGAATATATTTCATAAGGACTTTTAAATTGTTTTTAAATTTGTCTTTGTTTTACCTTTGCTGTTCTCTGTTACCTTCCTAATACCTTTTTGGGGAAAAATGATTGTTCCAAAACATCAGAACAACTGTCACTTTCATATTGGAAATGCTGAGATGGTGCCCCTCCACCCACAGGACAGAGTTCAAGCATTGCGCTCAGCTCACAGCCTCTGGCCTGGGACCTTCCCAGCTGGCAAGCCTCATGGCCTGCCCCTCCTGCCCCTCCTGCCCTTGGGTTCTGACAGGACCAAATTTCCTGTGCTGCCCTGTTGTGCCAGATTACATCCTGTGACTCTGTCCTTCTCTTAATGTTCCCTGAGTGGAATGTCTTCACCTGCAAGCTCCCACGTAGACCCCGGGTGCAACTTTCCTCAAGCCTCAGGCTTCAGCACCCTGGACATCTCCCTTCCGTACTCAAACATTAATGGTGAGTTTCAACAAGACAGGGGCAATGTCTTATTCATTTTTGCATCTAAATCACCTAGAACAGCCCCAGGCACAGAGCAGGCATTCGGGAAAGGTTTGTTAAACTAGCTGAACTAATGATCTCACTTTGCTGTTGAGGAGACTGAGGCTGGGAGGGTAAGGGGCATGACAGAGGCCACCCTGGAAGAACTGGGGTGGGGTCGATACGGAGTACCAGACGGTGGGCACCTAATCTCCGTGATCTGGTTCGATTTTCCAGGCGGTTTTAAAGCACTGTGAACTCCCAGAGCTCAGCTGTTTCTCAGCTCACCCGCATGATTTTTGTTAAAAATATTTCTGATTTGCAACTAATGACTTTTGGTTTTTTTTTTTTTTTTTTTACAGTTATCAGATGGCCTATTTTTGTTGGTAGAGTTTACTCTTTTGGTAAAGTTCTTATTCGTTTTCAAGTTAAATAAAATCGACTTTTATCCCCAAAGGAACTCAGATTTCAAACCCCTGATTTGAACAGGATTTTGGTTTGAGTTTGGGTTTGACTCATCTCTTTGATTAAAGGCTTATCTTCTGCTAAATAACATGTCTTAATAGTTACTCTTTCCCTTTCTAGACCTTCTAAATTTAGATAAATGAGACCAATTATCGCTTCCAGAATGTTCAGTTTCTACTCTGGTCCTAGAATTCGGTCTCTAAGAGATGTTGATTTCCTTCCTGTGGGATCATTTAAATTGAGCATCTTCCCAGTTGGTGTCCTTACTGGAGGAAAGGAGGACTGTGGGAGGGGCAGGCAGGCTGCCTGCTAACCGGGAGACGCAAAGATGAGCATGCAGCCTCCTGGGAGCCTGGTTGTGATCCACAGAGACCTCACCAGCCGAACACAGGTGGAGGGTGACCTGCGGCAAGGGAGCTGGCCCAGGGACAAGCCCACGAGAGCGTCATGTCTGTGGACACCCAGGTAAGGGAGAAGAAACTCTGGAAATGTGTGTGGTGATGTGAAACCTGCAAGGGAGGAGATTCTTTTTTCCAATTTCTTTTTTTTTTCTTTGTCACTTCCAGAGATGATCTTGAATCCGTGACGAGGAGCCATGGCACACTCATACATCACTCAATACATACTTATTAAGCACCTGCTGTGGGCCAGGCACGGAGCTACATTGTGAAGAGAAAGTCCACAGGAAGATGTGTCACTGCAGTCCGGGGAAGAGGAAGGTTTGCTGCAGTAGTCAGGGGTAGGAGGAATTGTTCCTAGCAGGGCCTCAGAGCTTGGAAGAGCAGCCTGAGGGTCGCTTAGAATATTGTAACACCTAGAAGTGGGTTGAAGAAGGCGTCTTTCCCCAGATGCCTATCTGCCTCTGTCCACCGAGTTTCCCAGCTTATCAGCTTTGACTACTCACTGCCTCCCACCCAGACCCTCTCCCCAAAGTGTGTGCTTAAAATTCAGCATCTCTAGGACCCCAGAAGACAGAATCCATTTGGAGAAGGACACAGGCAGTGTGCAATCCGAGATTGCTCAGATGTAGGGCTGAACATGCTTGATCCCTGGACGCGAGGCTCACTAGCATGAGGGTAAGCAGATTTAGAAGATGAGTGACCACTTACCAGATTAAAAATAGAATCATTAGTGCAGCCTAGAAATCTGCAAACAATGTGGCATGATTGCAATGTCATTACAGACACGCTATGTTCAGAGAAGGAGGTTTTAGCTGGGATTCTGGTGCTGACCTCAGTTTTAGAGGATTTCTCAGTACCATTGACTTATATGTGAAATGGTCTTCCTTGCGTGGGCATATTGTTCTTTTTTTTTTTTTTTTGAGAAGGGAGTCTGTGGTTTTCATCAGATTCCTGGCGGGGCAGAGTATGGAGTCCAGGAGACTTGGCTCTTCTCTTTACCAGTCGGGGTGGGGGCATCCACTGGGCTCTGTCTTCCTTTGCAGTATGATGAAATAGCAGTACCTTCCTCACATGGCTGTTAGGAAGTTCAAATGAAAAACATAGGTAAGCCATGTGGTTTGCAAACCATACATTACTATGTAAATGCCTGGAATGGCTATGTGGTCCCTGTACCCCTCCCCTCCCCTCCTTCCAGCCTGGCTAACTTCATTTTTTTTTTTTTTTGAGTCGGAGTCTCACTCCATCGCCCAGGCTGGAGTGCAGTGGCACACTCACGGCCACCATAGTGTCGACCTGTTGGGCTCCGGCGATCCTTCCGTCACAGCCTTCCAAGTAGCTGGAACTACAGGCACGCATTACCATGCCCGGCTAATTTTTTTTTGATTTATAGTGGAGACGAGGTCTTGCCCAGTTGTCCAGGCTGGTCTCGAACCTGCAGGCTCAGGCAATCCACTTGCCTTGGCCTCCCAAAGTGCTGGGATGACAGGCTGAGCCACCGCTGGCTAACTTCTGATTGTTCTTCAGGACCCAATTTCAAGGACACTGACAGAAGCCCCCCTTGGCTTCCCAGTTTGCTCCCTCCAGGTAAGGTTCCCCTTCTCTGTTCTCCCTCCATCCTTCTCTTAGCTGACCTCGAATAACACAAAGTCTACTCTGTTGTCGTCATTTACTTCCTGACCTGGTCCTTCCACCCAGACTGCATGATCCTTGCGGACAGGGACGGTGACCTGGTTGTTTGCTGGTCACCGTGTAGCTTTAATATAATTTTATTCAATCGATAAAACATTAGTTAATTTATCTTTAAATTGTGCTTTAATGTGCTAATTCTTGATCATTTTTATCTATCCATCAAAGACAGACTTAGTTCCTTTTACTATGTGTAAATGGAGGTGATAAAATGTAATCCTTTAAGAGCATCTTACTACTGTCTATTAGGTTGGCCTTCCAGCAAATCAGTCTGAATTAATGAGGGCTCATCTCCCTCTGCTGAGGGAAGTAGGGAATAGGGCAGTTGCGTGCTGTGTTGGGAGGACTGCTGTTGTGACCGCCACAGGGACTGCCCTATTCACTCTCAGAAGA
This sequence comes from Tarsius wallacei, assembly GCA_963574415.1. NCBI lineage: Eukaryota > Metazoa > Chordata > Mammalia > Primates > Tarsiidae > Tarsius > Tarsius wallacei. The sequence goes on along the minus strand of CAUYQG010236975.1, from coordinate 6,123 downwards.
GTGCATACCTGTCTAGCCTACGACCCGGGATACATGCTGGCCAAGATGGATAGGTCTGGAGCTATACGACTCCAACAAGCCTCCCCCGCCCCACAACTGGCCTTGCCTCGACAGCTCATGACTGTGGCAACATCTTTGCCCAGAGCCTCTCTTGTCCCCTTTCAGAGGTAGACGTCTTCTGAGAGTCCTTCCACCAGTTTCCTTTTGTTACTTGCTGGCCATGGCCATGCAGGCGTGTCATCCGAAGTTCCTCCTCCTGGCCTCTCTTGTGTTTTCCTCTGTTTTGTCTCCTGCTCCCATTGTAGGCGGTGCCCACGTTTTCCACCTTCCCTGCTTTCATTTGTATTACTGGAGGGGGAAAAGAGATATCTGTTTCCCACCGGCTCCAACTCAGCTGTACTAGACATTGTGTGGACTGATGCAATGTCACCAAGGAGGAAATTATTAAAAGGATGAGCCTAATTTCCTGATTCACACCTGGAAAGCAAATCTGATGTCGCTTGCACAGACCTTTAATGAAATAACGTTGTTTAAGAATTTTCAGGTCGGGCTCGGTGGCTCAGCCTGTCATCCCAGCACTTTGGGAGGCCTAGGAGAGTGGATTGCCTGAGCCCGCGGGTTCGAGACCAGCCCGGGCAACTGGGCGAGACCTCGTCTGTACAATAAATCAGAAACTTAGGTGAACACGGTAGTGCGTGCCTGTAATTCTGGCTACTTGGAAGGCTGAGGCGGAAGGATCGCCAGAGCCCAGCAGGTTGAGGCTCCGGTGGCTGTGAGTGTGCCACTGCCCTCCGGCCTGGATGACAGAGTGAGACTCCAATTCAAAAAAAAGAGAATTTTCCAGAGAAATTCATTACTAATTGATTTCTGAACGGTGGAAAAAGAGAACACAGAGAGATGAGATATTAACCTCCCTCTGGACTGAGTCCCTTGTGAGCTTTCTACTTTCTTGGTTTCCTTTCCCATGGAAAATCGATAGCAGCTTCCCTGGATGGTGTTGCAGGCTGTACGGCCCCCACGAAGGCCCACCTTTAGAGGTGATGTGTTTTCTTTCTGCTTCAGTTTTCCTTCGTGTGGGCCCGGCTGAGAGCTCTTGGTGAAAGCCATGGGCTTCCGTGGTAGAGCCAGAAGATTCATTTTGTGACTCAAGAAAAAGGCGAACCCATGGGAGCGATGGGCTTGGGCAGCAGATTGAGTGTCCTGGAAAGTGGCAGTTCTGCAGTGGGAACATACGGGCCAGCCTGCCCTTTTCTTCAAGGGCTTTCCCCCACTGTAGACATTGTTTATAAATATATATGTCTAGTCTTTGATAGGGACCACTGACGTCTTCTCATCTTGCCAGCTTTTATTCTAAAAAAGCTGACCTGAAACACACCATCTAGGCACAGCCTGAGTGCCAGCTATGCAAAGCCAGCTCCGTAATAAGTCCCCTTCTTCACCCAGGTCGCCATGTCCCTATTCCTCCTCTCTAGAATTTCCGAAGACGTGACTCCTGAATGGTGGACTCTTGAACCAGCTAGAGAGGTTCTTCTTGTCTTCTCATCTGACAGCTGATGCATTCCAACAGTCATCTACAAATCTAAGGGAATTGTGGGGATCAGTAGGGTTCCAGGTTTCAGGAGAAATAACTTTGGCTTAAAGGACCCGCCTTCCAATGTGGCTTGCAAATTCTTCGAAGCAGATTGACTCTACTCAAGGGACCCTCCAAAAAGCCAACTGGTAGTTGTCGGCAGGTCCTCTGCAGCGTGCTGGTGAGGCAACAGGACACACTTCTGTCCTCCGAGAGAGCTCATGGCTAGGTAAGATGGAAGTACCATGAAGGGGAATCTCAGAATGCTATGAAATCCTTGAGGGCAGATACTTTGTTCAATCTTGGGGGCCCCCAGGAAGACTCCCTGAGGAGGGACTAACCGTCTGAGCCTGGAGGGAAGGATTGCTTTGTTCACTCTTTCACTCTTAAACTCCTTCTGCCAGGGCACCTCATACACCCCTCAGTGTCCCTGGTCTTTGATAGGAGACGATCCTTTTTATCATACCAGAAGTATTCTTTGTAGGATTTTTCTGCCCTTCCTGTCAACCTATCTTTAACTCTACTCTGTCCCAGGGCCCCTTACAAACTCTCACCCTGGCTCTTTGGGATCTGGTGGGCTAGCTCTCAGCATGGTGTTGATGATAGTGACAATCCCGGAATTCACTCTTGAATTTTCATTTCCATTTTTTTTAACCTTTTCTAAAGAGATTAACTAGGGGGCAGGGGGAATTCCAACTCAGAGGCGGGTGGGTAGGGGAGGCTCTGTTGGTGTGGCCATTTCCCTGACTCTTCAAGTAATGTTTAAGGAACCATCAGCTCCGGCTTCTGGAAGATTAGCCTTTCTGGGTGATTGGGATGCTGGGCATCTCCTGGTGAGCCTATCTAGGCTACGTGAGTGGGGGTGAGGGGGGCACCATTGGACCCATGAAGGCCATTGTGGAAGCCGTGTTTCACCAAGGTGATGCTGACAGAGCCAGAAGCACTAAATCCAAGGTCTGCCACTGACCATTTTGGCCCAGGGATTGTCCCCTCCATCCCTACCTCTGTAAATTCGAAGGATGGAAAACCAACTCTGAGAGATTCGATAGGTCAGCCATTCTGGGAATGTCTGTACTGGATGCTTGCTCACTTCTTTTTAGGGCAATTTATGGAAACCCACTAACACTCTCCCGGAGAGTGTATTTTATTAAGGTTGTAACCATGCCTTTTAACTGAGTTTGTGAAATAATATTAATAGCGATTATATCAGTAACATCTTGCACTTTCGTGGGACTTTTCCAGCTTATCCTCTATTGTCACTATTATCTCAAGATTTCAGATGAGGAATCCAAGGCTGGCTGAGGAATACAGTGTCTTGTCTGAGGTCACGCAGCTAGTGTAAGTCTTTGGAGGAGCGTTTCATTCCATGGCAGTAGTGTGCACACAGGCATGTCCTCTGAGCCCCTGTTATTCCAGTGACTTTTGGGCTGGTTACCTGCTATTGCCATGCAGTGACAAAGGGCTGGAGGGACTGCTGTGCTTTTATCTCTGAACAGCCCATAGTGCCAGGTCACAGCAAAATTTCTTTGTGTGACAGTGTGCAGAGTTGGATGAGACTGGGGGGGACATGGGATGCTTGTTCATTGGGGCAGGTAGCTAAGTATCCGAACTGGAGAGACAGAATGAAGAGAGGAAATGAAGACAGTTTTGCTGTTTGATGGAGAGCAATACAAAAAGTGGGACTTTTAGAGCAATTTAAGAAAGGTCTGAATGTTTCAGAGACTAGCTTTAGAGACACCTAAGACTCCCAGGAGTATAAGGAAAAGGGAAGGAGAGAAGATGTTGCTCCTTCACCAGCATCACCAGGAGAATCAAATGGAACCGAATGTACAAACGCTGGGAAGGCAGTGGCAGGCTCTTATGAACTTCCGCTGAAGATGACACACAGAGGACTCTGGTTAAATGAGAGCACTGCAGAAGATGGGAATTTGGTTAGTGTCTAAGAAAGATTTCTTGTATGCAAGGCGTTTCTAGCACTGTAACAGAGGTAGCCAAGCTACTTGCAGTCAGTAGGATACTGGTCAAGCCACTTGGGTACCCAGCACTCTTGGGCACCCAGCACTTGGGCACCCAGCACCTTTCTAAGTTTGGGGAGTTTCTCACCTTTTGAGTCTGTGCTTTGAGGGGAAGGCCAGAAATGGGATTTCTAAGTTTCCACTGTGTAGAGTACAAGCCCAAGTTGCTTCCAACTAGAGGCGCCTGTGTCAGGCTTCAGTCAGGAGCCAGTGATGCTAGGAAGTGGATGCCCAGAGGCATCTGTTTTGGCCAGGGAAGGGACGGAGACATTCTGTATGCAGAGGCAGCAGTGGCAGAGTTGCTGGTGGAAACACAGCAACTGGTGGGGTCTGTGGCTTCTGTGTCAGTAGGGGTGCTCATGGGGACCTCCTGGGAGCGGTCTGGAGGGTGGTGTCATTGGTCCATTGTTCCTGGGTGCATGGCCTCCCAGAGACACTCCCTGAGAGCTAGCAGCACTTCTTTTTTTTGAGTTGGAGTCTCACTCTGTCGCCCAGGCTGGAGTGCAGTGGCATACTCATGGGCACTGCAGCCTTGACCTGCTGGGCTCAGGCGATCCTTCCGTCTCAGCCTTCCAAGTAGCTGGAACTACAGGCATGTGCCACCACGCCCGGCTAATTTTTCTTGATTTATTGTAGAGATGAGGTCTCGCCGAGTTGCCCAGGCTGACCTTGAACCCATGGGCTCAGGCAACCTTCTCCCCTCGGCTTCCCGAAGTGCTGGGATTATAGGCGTGAGCCACCGTGCCTGGCGTAGCAGCACTTTTTAATGTACTTCTGCTTAAATCAGCAAGGGAGAGTTCTTTTGTCCACAGCTAAGAACCTTGACTGCTATAGTGGGTAACTGAGAGAGCCTTTAAATTCTACAGAGACTTTTAGAAAGCACTCAGCTGTCAGTTCAGCAGATCGGAGTATGTATCCATCAGGGTTCTTGGCTGCAAACAACACAAACCAACACTTTGTTTCTTACGCAGAAAAAGCATCAATTGGAGGCTCAGAGATTCAATGGCCATTAGAGAACCAACTTGAAATATGGGCAGAAACCGGGAGCTTCCGTCAAGAACCCTCTGATAACAGGACAGTGGGGCCAGGAAGTAGGCTTTGCTAGATGGAATTAGATGTACCCTCGTGGCTGTCAGGAATAAACCTGACTGTCTCAGAGTCTTCAAACCACTCCACCTTCTCTGTGGAGGGCACATCTGTGTGAATTTCCAGGGAGTCCACGCGGAATTTCCCCACCTTCAGGCTTCAGAGGTGAGAGGCTGGGCACTGCACCCCGCCAGCATGACACATAGAGCAACGTGGCCTCAAAAAGAAAAGTCAGTTAGATATAACAATGTAGATGGCCACACGGTGGCTGCTGGGAAAGGCAGCGGTGGGCAGCCTTGTTGATCCTTGTGTGGTTACTTCCAAGTGTGCCCTCAGGCCTGAGCCATTTTCTTATAAACAGGTAAAGAGCCCTCACAACCTGCGTGGGGCTGGTTGCCCTGGTTGGGAGTGTCTTGCCCTGTTCTGGGGTTTCTGTGCATGTTTTTGTTTTGCTTAATAGTATGCCTCATACGGCACCTGCCAATCCCACTGTCGTGTCAGTTTGGAACCAGGCCCTACGCCTGTCGTACTAGTGGGGTGTGTGCAGACCATCTCTTTGCATCAGCTGAGGGCTGACTCCACCGTCCTTGGGGCAACCAGTGCTCACGAGGGAAGCTCATCTCGCTCTGTCTCTCCTCTATGTGAGTAAAACGTTGTTCCTTTCAGTGCCTGCATGAGTCATGTCTTTCTTGGTGACCTTGACACCTGCAAACCACACGGTGGTGGGCATCCTGATACTGCTGTTCCTGGATGTAGGCAACAGGTCTCATTTGCTCAACAAGGGTAGATATTCTTAGGCTCCGGGGTGTTGAGTTCCAAGAGGTAAACCAGGAGCTCCTAAAAGGTAAAGAGGTCTCCATGCTGCAAATGAAGGACAGGAAAAAAAAAATTCAATTTTTTTTTCTATCCTGATCTCATTGTTTATTTACATAGTTACATAGTTACATAGAATCTTTTTACATTAGATTCTTTTTTCCTAATTCTAAAGCAACCACCAGAACAATGAAATCATATGCTCCGAGATCCAGCTGTCCATCCACTAAGATCCATCTATCTGTCCATCCATCCACCCAGTAAACATTTACTAAGCACCCTTTCTGGGCGTGCCTCCGACAGGTGCTGGTGATGCCAGAATTAATGAGGTAGTCCCTATCTTTAAGAAGCATGGTCAGCAGGGAGCTTCTATGCAAACAGACAATTACAAGAGAAGGTACATTCATTTTTTCTTGCTGTGTAACAAATCACCACTAACTTGGCAGCTTTAAACAACACCAAATTATTAGTTTACAGACTTGTAGGCCAGAAGTTCAGCAAGATGTCTCTCCTTAGGGCATAATAAAGCTGAAATCAAGGCTTTGGCTGGACTGAACTGACCTCTTGTTTGGAGGCTGTTGTGTAGCCTACTTCCAAGCTCCTTTTCGTTGGCAGAATTCAGTTCCTTGAGGTTGTAGG
>CAUYQG010236967.1:0-17654 GCA_963574415.1 Tarsius wallacei | reverse complement strand
GGGAGGGACTGAAAGCTCCCAAGCCATGCTTCCTTTCCACAGTGCTGGAGCCTGGGCCAAAAAAGCAGTCCAGCAATTTGTAAGAACCAGGGAATTCTGGTCCTGTGGGAGAGTGCTGGGCTGCTCTGATTTGGTGGTCACTGGCTGGGATCTGGGAGGTTCATGAAAGGCAGTTCCTACATGAATTTTGTGTTGGCTTTGTTTGTTTGTAAGAATTTTGTTTTGCTTTGGAAATGGATTTTTCTTCATTGTCCTAAACCAGCTGGGTAAGGTACTAGCCAGAACAGGTTTTTAAGGCAGGGAGGTTCAAAGACTTTCCTAAGCCCTAGGCATTCTTACTTTTATAGGTCCTATAAAATGTACTAAAATATGCCCATATCCCACATTAACTTTAACTTATATAACATTATGAATAGAATTGAGTTGCTCTTGAAATGTTATGTTTTATAGATGTTTAATTAAATTTTTATTTTTATTAAAAAACTTTAATATTCTGAAGGCAATAGGGTTTTTTCAGAGGTCTCAAACATTTTCTTGGGCTTTGTGTCTTTGGTGCAGGATTGCCTTGTCAGTGTGTCCTTAGGAAATGGAAAAATTCAGGTTTTCCTTAGCTCTTCTGCTGCTTATCAATTCTACAAACATTCGTGGGGCTTCTGGTATGCCTTATGCTACACAAGTTTCTGGGTCTCCAAAAATAAACCTTACGGCTTTCTTTTTCTCAAGGAGCTAGCAGGCTAGTTCCCTGAAACAGATGACTTCAACAGGGAATGATCTGGTGCCCTGGTGGACTGAGGGCTCAGGCTCAGACAACTCAGGCTGGGGGAGAGGGGAGCTGACCTTGAAGGTGTCCTGCAGAAGATGGTCCCTGGGCTGATTCTTGAAGGAGCCTATGTGGGAACGCAAAGAGGGGCGGGGTGGAGAGGTGTGGCAGAGGCTTGGCAAGAGCATGGTAGGTGTGGCAGAGGCTTGGCAAGAGCATGGTAGGTGTGGAGCATTGTGAACTGTCTTTGCTGTCATTGCAGCTGGAGGGCTTTGTGAAAGACTTGATGGCATATACTATCAGGGAGGCAGTGAGGGGCTGAGTATGGAAGGCCCTTTGTGTCTTCTTGGACAGGTTCAGACTCCTCTGGGCACGTGACCTGCTTCTGGTGCCTCTGACTCCTGAATGCTGTTTGGCCTTACTTGGTCTCCCTCAATACATATCAGGAGTGTAACTAAGTTTCTAACCCTCCCTGGTCTTTCCAGTATTCTGCAAGTTCTGTATTGCTTGCTTTGTGCAGTTATCTCTTTTCTTCTTTAAAAGAAATAGCTGAGTTTTTAAAATGATTTTTTTTCGTTGATTTGTACACATACATAAGAAAAGTGCAAATATAAGTGTACTAGGAAATAGCTTAACTTAAAAACACATGATCAGCGAGGTGTGGTGGCTCAAGCCTATAATCGCAGCACTTTGAGAGGCCAAGGCAAGAGGATTGCCTGAGCTCAGGGTTTCGAGACCAGCCTGGGCAACTTGGTAAGACCTCATCTCTACCGTAAATAAAAAAATAAGTTGGATGTTGTAGCACGTGCCTGTAGTTCCAGCTACTTGGAAGGCTAAGGTGGAAGAATCTCCTGAGCCCTGCCGGTTGAGGTTGTAGTGGCCATGAGGGTGCCACTGTACTCCAGCCTGGGCGTCAGAGTGAAACTCTAACTCGAAACAAAAACAAAAACAAAACACATGATCATACCAGGCGTGGTGGCACATACCTGTAATCCCAGTACTTTGGGAGGCAAAGGGGAGAGGATTGCCTGAGCCCAGGGGTTCGAGACCAGCTTGGGCAATTTGGTGAGACTTTGTCTCTACAATAAAGAAAAATTAGCTGGGTGTGGTGGCGTATGCCTGTGGTTTCAGTTACTTGGAAGGCTGAGGCAGAAGGGTCGCCTGAGCTCAGTAGGTCCAGGCTGTGGTGGCCATGAGCATGCCTCTGTACTCCAGCCTGAGCAACAGAGTGAGACTCTGACTCAAGAAACAAACAAAACACACACAAAAAACCCCCAAAATAAAACACATAATCATTATTAAAACATCAAGCAATATTGAAAAGTATATAAAGCAAGTAACCATCTCTTGGATTCCTACCACCCAGAGATAGCCACTGTCAACGTTTCAGTCAACACTTTCAGGACCTCTCTGTGCTTATGTTCACAGATAAAGTACCTATATTACAAAAAATGTAGAGATACTATACACCTATGGTTTTCTAACTTGTTTTTTTATTTACTAATGTCATGACCATCTTTCAAATTTGGTATTCATACATCCTGCAAGGTATTTTATTTTATGGTATGACATAATTTATTTAACCTAATTTTGTTAGCTATTAGAAACATTTTGATGAAACAAAATCTTTGAATGTGTATCTCTGTGCACGTATTGTCTCTTAAAATGTTCTTATTATAAAAATTTCAAGCATATATGAAAATGAAATCGTATAATGAGGTTTCATATACACCCAGTTTCAGCAGTTATTAATGTTCTACTATTCTTTTTTTTTAACCTATTCTTATTTATTTATTTTTGTTATTTTTTTGTAGAGATGACAGCTCACTTTGTTGCTCAGGCAAGTCTTGAACTCCTGGCCTCAAGCAGTTCTCCCAGCTTGACCTCCCAGAGTGCTGGGATTACAGGCATGAGCCACTGCACCCAGCTAGTATTACTTTTTTTTTTTTTAATCTACACTTCTGTAATTGTTTTTCCTCCACCAGGGTGTTTGAAGGCAAATGCAGGTCATTATATCATTTTTCCTCTATATTCCTCAGTCTTTTAAGATAAAGATTTAACGTAGCCATAATATCTTATAAACAGAATTAACACTCTTTAAATTCCTAGTATCATCTAATATTATGCAAATCTGTGGCCATACGAGGTGTAAATGTTACATTGGTAGACATTTATCTCTTTTAAAATATAACCTTTCTCCTTTATTTCTCAGGCTGTTTATTTATTGAAGAAACCAAGTAATTTCTCCAGTAGCATTTTTCACCCTCTGAACTTGGCTGATGACCTCCTTGTGGTGTCATTTAACAGGTTCTTCTGCACCCCATCATAGCTGATAAATTGGGAATGAGTTCTGGAGGCTTGATTCATTCATTAATATTGATTAGTAAGGTCAGGTTGTCAGCCCTGATGTATCCATTCTAAAGTTCCCTGACAATCTTTTACCTGATGGTTTTAATAATCCATTATTTCATTAGAGTTTTTAGAGTAATTTTTAGAACCTTTTTATTGAGATAGTTGTAGATTCACATGCAATTGTAAGAAATAATACAGAGAGATCCCTTATGCCTGTTGACGAAAGATGCTAAATTCTGTAAAATATTTAAGATGGTTTATTCCGAACCAAATATGAGTGACCTTAGGCCTGAGACATCTGTTCCTAGGAAGTCCTGCGAATGTGTTGAATTGTAGCTTTTAAGAAGAAAAGCAGTGACAAGAAACCATAAATCAACACATGTGAGATTTACATTAGCTAATCTTGGGGAAGCAGAACATCTCCAAGCCTGTGGGAAGAGTTGCAAGTTATAGGTGGATTCAAAGGTTTCTTGACTGGCAATTCGTAGCAAGAGTTATCTAAGGAATTTTGAAAGCAGCAGAGGAAATGGACAGCTTGAGGAATCATAGGGAGTCAAGTTTCTTGATATGTAGGTGAAGCCTCATAGGTGGCAGACTTCAGGGAGAATACTGTCTTAAAGAGTGCCTGGAGTCAGGGAGTCACAAGAGACAGCTTTACAAAGTCATAAAATACTTTGATTCTCCTTCTTTATCTGTTCTGTGAAGTTATGCCAGAGTCAGATTGGAAAGTAAACCACAATGTCTAGTTAAAAAAGCCATCTTCCCAGGTCCTTTAGTTAGGAATTTGGCAAGGTAAAGAAAAAGCCAGTTTAGTACTCATGCCCTACAGCCAATTTCTCCCAGTGGTATCATCTTGCTTGAGTCCAGTTCAATTTTACAACCAGGGAATATACGTTGACACAATCCATAGACCTTGTTCGTATTTCACTAGTTTTACATGCATTTGTGTGTGTATTTATGTACATGCATTTAATGCTATGCGGTTTTATCATGAGTAGATACAAGTGGGTGTCACCAAAGTCAAGAGTCAGAACATTTCCATCAAAAGGATGCCACGTGCTACCCTTTTATAGCCACAGACACCTCTTTTTTACTTCCCTAACCCCTGGCAACACCAATGTGTTCTTCATTTCTATAATTTTGTCATAACAAGAATGACATACTCCTGGCCTCAAGCAATCCTCCCAACTTGGTCTCTCAAAGTGCTGGGACATACAGTCGTTCCTGTTACATTGAATTATATAGTGTATAATGCAATCCAATATATGAAATTATATAATTGCAACCTTTTGAGATTGACTTTTTCATTCAACTTAATTCCTTTGAGATCCATCCTGATTGTTGCCTGTATTAGTAGTTTATTCATTTTTATTTCTGACTAGTATTTCATGATAGGGATATACTACAGTTTAACTGTTCATGTGTTAAGGGACATTTGGGTTGTTTCTAGTTTTGGGATATTACAAATGGATTATGCTGTGAACATTCATATACAGGTTTTTGCATCAACATAAATTTTCATTTCTCTGGCATAAATGCCCAATAATACAATTACTGGATCATATAATAAGCATGTTTAGTTTTATAAGAAACAACCATGTTCTTTTCCAGAGTGACTGTACCATTTTACGTTCCCACCAGCACTGTACTTGAGATCTAATGTTTCCACACTTTAAACAACATTTAGAGTTATCACTATGTTTTATTTCAACCATTCTGATAGATATGCAAATTATAATTTTTAAGTGTTAATCATTCTTTTAGTACTTTTTACCTGTAATTCTTCTATAAAGAAGAACTTTTTTGCATTAGCTATTTGATAACCCTGAAATACTCTCTGTACAAGAAAGGAAGGGTAAAATGTCATATTATTCTTATTTCTCCCAACCCCCCAGCTCAGAAAAACGAATCAGTGTCGTGTGAGCCTCCAGAATGACTAATTAGCTTTTTAAAAGAGTATCTTATGAACTCAAGGATTTAAAAAAATATTTTATATGATTGTCTTCATAGGGTGAATTATTAGAAGAAAAATTACCATTTTAAAGAGTAGACAAATTTAAGCTTTCAATACAGATTATCCATTCACCTCCAGAAAGGCTGTATGTTCTTACCAATAGTATATACAAATATTTATTTCTTCATATCCTTGCTAACACTGGTTTGGCCAGTTTCTTATTTTATTTTATCAAGCTGATGACAAGTTTATATCTTACTGTTTCTATTACAATTCTCTAGTTAGAAGTAAAGATCTTTTCACATTATTGACTTTTAAAAATTTAACTAATTGCCCACTAATTGCCTTTACCTTCATTTCTATTAGGATTTTTTTTAAACAGTTTTATGTTATTACATCTATCGACCTTTTCCTTGATAGTTGCTGCTTTCTATTTGCTTACAGCCTTTCCTATATTAAGATTATAAAAATATGTATTTATTTTTCTGGTGCCTTCCTAATACTTTTTCCATGGACAGGTTATTTTCATATAAGGAGTATGGTAAGAATCCAACATTACTTTTTTCCCAAATGCTTGCCTAGTTTTCTCAATGCCATTTATTATATAAACTATATTTTCCCTATTAATTTGAGATGGCACTTTCATGCTAAATTTTCTGTAATCTTAAGTCTGTTTGAGTTCCCTATTATGTTCCACCGATTTGTCTATCTTTCCTGCTCCAGTATCACAGTTTCTATTACATAGTTTGATTTTGCTTTTAAAATTTTTGTTATGGGGTTTTATAAAATTATTAAAATCGTATACTTATTCATGTATGACCGTGGCTTTATAATATTTTAATTATTGGTGCCACTGGTTTCTTTTCTTTTTTCTGTTTTTATGACTTTGCTAACAAAGCTCACAAAGTTATTCCAGATGGATTTAAAAAATATTTGTGTTAAGTTTCCTAAACATCCTTTTTTATATTTTGGTTGGGATTTTGTTCAATGTATGGATCAATTTAGGAAGAATTTATTTCTTTACAACTTTAAACCTTTGTAGTTAAGGACATTGTCTGTCATTTCAATTATTTACATCTTCTTTTATGCCCTTGGATATTTTAAAAATTTATCCTCAAGTTTATTGTTAGTTTCTCTGTCCCTTCATTGGAGGAATGCCTTTTAAACTTAGATTCATTTTTTAAAAAGTAGGTTAAACCTTCTGGGAAAAGATGTCAGATTTTATTATCTGTAATATGAGTTTTCTAAGCTGCCTTTTTTGTATACCAGCTTCCTTAAGCTAACAAGCTGTATGTCTCACTATCCTTAAGGCAAATTAGATAATGGTTCTTCTGATAGTAGCTATTGTTTTGTAACTGAGTATAAATTGCAACAAATATGGCATTTCATTGTTGACCATAATTAGATATTAACCCAAATTTAGAGTTCTAAATGAAAACTTCACCTGCAACATTTGGGCAACTGTTTTTTGTTTGTTTGTTTGTTTTTTGAATGAGAGTCTCACTCTGGTACCCAGGCTAGAGTGTGGTGTGGCACAATCACAGCTCACCACATCCTTGACCTCCGGGGATCAGGAGATCCTTCTTCCTCAGCCTCCTGAGTAGCTGGAACTACAGACATGTGCCATCATGCCCAGCTAATTTTCTGATTATTTTGTTGAGATGAGGTCTTGTTATGTTACCCAGGCGGATCTCAAACTGGTGGGCTCAAGCGATCCTCCTGCCTCTGTCTCCCAAAGTGCTGGAATTATAGGCGTGAGCCTCTCTGGCCTGGACGCTTTTTTATTAAGTGAAACAAACAAACATACCATTGTAAAACAGTTTTATAAGGCATGCAAGTGCCAGCCTGCCCAGCTTTCATTTCATTACACCTGGGAACTTATTATCTTTATGTGCTGCTTGTATGAACTGTTTTTTTACCCAAACGCATTTTATCCTTAGTGGAATAATAATGTTAAAAGCAACTACTATTTATTGAGATCTTCCTATGTGCTAGGAACTGTCTTAAGTGTTTAACATATGTTGATTTCTTAAATTCACAGAACAAGATTTTAAGAAGATCTATCAGATAGCTCTAAGAGGCAAAGGTGATATTTAAATCTGTCCAGCTCTAAGCTTTTTGGGGTCCTGGGCTGCATTTCAGGGCTTCCCAGTGTTCTTGTGGGTGTGGACATAGGCGTATGCATAGGCATATACATGGGGGTGTGTTTTGAAGGGCTTTTCTTACCTGTTTTGGCAGGTAAGAAGAGGGAGAAGTGGTCATAGCTTTAGCAAACCTGTTAACATTGCTTCTAAACAAGAGGCTTTTATGTATCTCTTTCTCAAGAGCTATTGTTTATTAAGTACCAAAGTATATTAAAATTTCAACTCTATAGATGTTTGCTGAACTGCTATTATTTGGTAGATTCTAGGATCAGATTTTCTGAGAAGCATTTAAACCAGAGTTAATAAGAAATAGTGTAGTAACTAACATTGCAATTATCAAAGGATTTGTTAAACTCATTAGCCACTAACTAAGATTAGAAGGTAAATCCTTACCTTATTTGGGGGAGGAAATATCTATTTTCAGGTCCTTTAGAACCACTCATTTGCTAATTATAATTACAAATTATTTTTATGCATTGAAGCAACTGAGCCCTTTGCTTTTCATACTTAATATGCGGTATATTCTCTCAAACTTGGTAGAATAGTTGTAAAAGTGTTCTAAGAAACATAGAGACTTCCCAGGCCAAATTAATGTGGCTTATGTATGTCATGAACTATTTCAGCCATACTAAATGGCATAAAGAAAAATATACTATCTATATACCTAGCATCTGCTTAAAACACAAATGTTACTAATACTGATGCCCCTGCGTATCCTTCCCCAATTGCATAGTTCTTCCTGTGCTTCAGAGACAACAAATAATTGTCTCCTTTTAAACATACTGCAAACTATGCTTATGGACGTTGTATAAGTGGTTGTACCATATACTCTGATTCTTCTGCATCTTGCTTTTTTTCACTCAACCTTTATATTTTTGAGATTCATCCGGGTTGAGGTATGTAGTTCCAGTCCATTCATTTCTACTGCTTGTCATTTTCCACTGTATGAGTATGCCCATCATTTACTTACCCATTCTCCTGTTGATGGGCAGTTGTTTGCAGTTTTTGAAGTTAACAAACAGATTATGCTACTATTAAGGTTCTTTAATGGTTCTCCTTGTGCATATTTTGAGATTCCCTGGGTTACCCACCTATGAATGAAATTGCTGGATCAAAAGGTATGTGTGGGACAACCCCTTTGGGTCCCCTCCCACTGTGGGAGCTTTTCTGTCCTCTCAATAAATCCTGCTTTAAAAAAAAAGGTATGTGTGTATCTTCAGTTTTTTACTGTATAACCTGCCTCCCAAAGTAGTGCTCCTTTGGGTTCCTTCCTTCACTGATTAGGTTCTCATTGCTCTGCACCCTTGCCAACACTAGATACTGCTAGACCTTTAAATTTATCAGTCCAGTGAGTGATATATCTCATTGTTATTTTGAACTTCCCTGATTACTAGTGAAGCTGTACATCTTTCCTTACATTTATTAGTATTATACACATTTCCCCCTAATACTCTATTGTACAAGGAGGAATCCCTAAAAAACCGGAATTATCTCTTGGAGGGCAGGTCTCTTATAGTACACTCGCAATTTGTTACTCCAGATCAAATGGTCAGCCAGTTGTTTTTTGTTTTTTTTTTGAGTTGGGGGTTTCACTCTGTCGCTCAGGCTAGAGTGCAGTGGCAGCCTGCTGTGCTCCAGCGATCCTTCCGCCTCCAGCGGAGTGCAGTGGCAGCCTGCCGGGCTCCAGCGATCCTTCCGCCTCAGACTTCCAAGTAACTGGAACTACAGGCGCGCGCTGCCACACCCGGCTAATTTTTTGATTTATTGTAGAGACAAGGTCTGGCCAAGTTGCCCGGGCTAGTCTTGAACTTGTCAGCTCAGGCAGTCTACTCGCCTCGGTGCTGGGATTGCAGGCTGAGCCACCAAGCCTGACCCAACCCAAATTTTTGTCTGGAAGTTTTTAGAAGGTTGCGTCAGGATTTGTGAAAAAAAAATCCTGAGTAGTGACAAACAAGTGTGATCGGTTCTTCCACCTTGACAACACACCTGCCCGCACAGCCAGGTGTTCAGGAATTTTTGACCAAACCAGCATGATCCCCATGCCCCACCCTCCCTATTTACCCAGTCTCACCTTGAGTGATGTTTTTTCTTTCCTCAATGAAAAACGTCCTCAAGGGGAAACATTTGGCTGATGTGAAAGAGGTGAAAAAACAACAACAGCAACAAAATGACAGAACCAAAGGCATCAAAATTGACAAGTGGAAAAAGCAGTGGAAAAAAGCGTTTCAATAGGTGTAGTGCTTCAAACGGAGAGTGCTTTGAGAGTGACTAAAGTTTAAACATGTAAGAATAAATACACAATTTTTTATAAATAAGTGCCGGGTTTTTTGGGAGTCCCCCCTCGTATATTATGGTTTTACGTTACATGCAAAGTTGAAAGTGACATGAAGTAGCTACTACTGGATAGATATATACTCTGCTTGTATCTTTAAAACAAATAGGAAACCCCCCTCAGGTCTCCTTCCACTGTGGGAACTTTTCTGTCCTCTTAATAAATCCTGCTTTCTCAAAACAACAACAAATGGGTTGTTTTTTGGTTCTTCAGAAAGTGAATAGGAGAGAGTTACACCTTTTGACACAGATAAATAAAGATGCTGGGGGCAGGGGCAGGACTGGGCAGTAGGGGAAATCTGGTGGGGGGGGGGTGGGTGCCACAGGACACACACCTCATCAATAGGGTACCTATACAATAACATTTGGATGTCTAACCCTGAATTGTGCCCCACACCTTTAAAATAAAAAGATTAAAAGAGAAAAATAATAATAAGAAAAGATGCTGAGAAAGTTGCAGAAGGTACATATATATATCCTGTAAAGTTAAGTATCTGCATCTGTAAACATTGCTTCAACTTATTTGTGTTTCACTTTTTCTTTAAAATGGAATGATTGTCTCTACCTCACAGGGCGATTGAGTCAGGGGAGCAGTCAATGAAGTAATGCATGTTAAACACTTAGAATAGTGTCTGGCGTGTAAGCATTGTTGGCATATAATAGAAAGTGTTGTTTTGCACAATAACATTAGATTGTTTTGACACAATCTGTTTTCTGTAGATTCAACTGATATGAAGTAAGAGTGTTAGGTCATATATTGGAATGATGTGTGCAAGTCACTGCTCTGTCTTCCCAGGGCAGGAAATGCTGATGGGATGGGGCAGGGGGACATAGGGACATCAGTTGTATTTTTTTTCTTGCTAAAAATTGATGCAGATGCATCAGAATGTTAAGATTTAACAGGAGAGTGTGGTGAGTTCTTTTAAAGTGTTTGCTTAATATATTTCAAAATAAAGATATTTTTTAAGCTTTAAAAAAAAAGCATTGGCAACTTTGCAAAAATTTTTTGAAGGAAATAATATGGGGTCCAATAGTATATTAGAAAGCATGAACTTTGGAATTAAATGCTTAAATTCTGGCTCTGTTATTTGCCAGCTTTATGACCTTGGGCAATTTATGCAATTTCTCTGAGTCAATCTTCTCATCTTTAAAATGGGCAGATGCCTCGTGGTTTGATAAGAGAATTAAGTGAGATAACATAAACACCTGGCACATGAGACTAGTTCTTAGTTTTAGGGTAAAATATGTGTATTCAACTTCAGTAATGTGAAAGATGGGTAGCACAATGGCATGTAATTAAATCGGCCTGGAAATCTGGCAGCATTTGTGAGATTCCAATGTTCTCTGTTGATAGTTGACTCCGATTATAAATGTACTTCCATCTCAAGGCCAATCGGGAAGGTCACTGGCATTGAACACCCAAAGCAGTCGTGTGTATCTGCTGTGTATCCGTGTTTAATGATCTTTCTTCTCTTTTCAAGTGCGCGCGTGCGTGCGTGGCGCGCACGCCCGCCCCCCCCCCCCGTGTTACTCTTGTTTATCTTCTGTGCCCTGTTAGTTGTTGCCAGTTAGAACATCTGGGACAAAGCTGGCCGGGGGCACAGGTGTAACTGCGGGACCTTTCTGGGTGCCTTGGGACCTGGCTTCTGTTTGGGGACTCTGTCAGTGACCATGGAGGAGGTGTGGGCTGGGTACTAGAGAGCTGATGGTGGAGATGCAGGGTAGGCGCATGTAGATAACAGTGAGTTGACTTCATGTAGACTGTTCTCATGTCTCTTACCACAGGAATTTCTTCTCATGGCTCCTGAAGAAGTGACCATCACAGTCCGTCTCATCCGTTCCTTTGAACATCGCAATTTCAGACCTGTAGTGTATCATGGGGTGAATTTGGACCAAACTGTAAAGGAATTTATGGCATTTCTAAAGCAAGGTATGAGACGTGATTGCCATTTTGTTTTATTAGTATTTTGAAAAAATAGTTGACTGTCACAATAATAATTTTGAAAAAATACTAAAGTACTTTGAAAGTACTACTTAGGTTCTAAGCCAGGTGCAGGCCTGGCTCCCGTTCTGGGCCTTGACATCTGCAGAAGTGCTTCCCTGCTGGGTGTGTCACTGAGTAGTGTGTGTCCTCATTAGGGATTGTTACTATCATGTTTGGATGCTGCTTCTTTTTTTTATTTTTATTTTTTTTGCTTGTGATGGGTTTATGTTATTGAAGATTGATTGACAAGGGAGTGTAGCATACCGAATTGTATTATCCAGCTAAGCACATGGGCTGGGTGGGAGGGGACGGGGGAGGGGAACATGGAGCAGGTCGTGGCAGGAAGGGAGCAGCCAGGAAATCATGAGGGCCCGTGGTCATTGTGGTCGCAGAAATAACGACCAGACTAACAGTACTAGTTTCTCATTTTGAACTAGAAGTAGGCATGAAGCTATTCTTCATTCTGTTGATGCCCTTGATGGGTCGCTCACCTCTGTATTTGATTATGAAAGTGTCCCAATCATCGCTGGGCTGGGTGGCTCAACCTATAATCCTGCACCTTGGGAGGCTGAGGTGAGTGGATTGCCTGAGCCCGTGGGTTCGAGACCCGCCGGGGCAACTTGACGAGACCTCATCTCTACAATAAATCAAAAATTAGCCGGGTGTGGTAGCGCGCGCCTGTAATTCCAGCTTCTTGGAAGGCTGAGGCGGAAGGATCGCTGGAGCCCAGCAGGTCGAGGCTGTGGTGGCTGGGAGCCGCTACTGCACTCCAGTCTGGGCGACAGAGTGAGACTCCAACTCAAAAAAAAAAAAAGAAAGTGTTCCAATCATCAACATTTAATCAAACATCTAAAATAAGCTTTTATTATTTTAATTGAAGTGTCATTTCTATATGGTATAGTGTACAAATCTCAGTGTGTGGTTCTAGGGTTTTGACCAATGTATTACTTTATGTTTAACTTAATTCTTTTTACTCTTACATAATTTCAGACTTATGGAAAAGTTGCAAGAATATGACAAAAATTCCCCAATGTTAACATTTTGTTATGCTTGTTTTATTCTGCTTGCTTTTTCTCTCCCCTCCTCTTCCCCTTTCTCTCTCTGTCTCCTCTCTCTCCCAGATTATGTAGCATCTTCAGCAGAGAACAGTACATTTTTAGAGAAGAGACAAAACAAAGGAAAAGAACTTTGAGTTTCTAGCTGCAGCAACTTGTGGGAAGACAAATAACTGACAGACAAAAGCTAGTTAGTAAAGCTTGTTGAGATAGGTTCCTTTGGTGCCCTTTCTAGTCTGATATGGGTTTAAAGTTGTCCTCACTAGTTAACCTTTGCTCTCCCCAGGAAAGAGGTGAGCAGGATACTGTTTGCCTTTGTAAGTCTCTGTTCTGATTTTTGGCAAATAGGAGAGCAGAGCGCTTTCCTGCATGATCAGCCTCTTCTTTTTTTTTCCTTTCATCTGTTGCTTCTTAATTGCCTTTAGCTCAAAGCAGCCCTTATGCTAAAGAGGCATATTTTGGGATGGTATATCCTGTTCTTCCACAATATCAGACAGTATCCTGTTTTGTTTTTGTTTTTGTTTTTTGAGTTGGAGTCTCACTCTGTCGCCCAGACTGGAGTGCAGTGGCTGCTCCCGGCCACCGCAGCCTCCACCTGCTGGGCTCCAGCGATCCTTCCGCCTCCGCCTTCCAAATAGCTGGAACTACAGGCACGCGCTACCATGCCTGGCTAATTTTTTGAATTATTGTAGAGATGAGGTCTCGCCAATTTGCCCAGGTGGGTCTCGAACCCGCGGGCTCAGGCAGTCCACTCACCTCAACTTCCCAAAGCGTGGGATTACAGGGTGAGCCACCGAGCCCGGCTAGTATCCTGTTTTTGAGAGGTCATCACCCAAAGCATATTCAGGTTTTGAAATGAGAACAAATTCCTACATTTTTATTTTAGAATCTTTATATATTGTAGGTTACAGTGTTTCTTAGCATTGATACAGCAAGTGCTGTGATGTTCTTGGTACGGTGCAGAATAGATTTTTCTTGAAGTACTTGAGAATAAGATGTAATTTTCAAGCTGCTGTAGTGACAGGGGAAGACATCTTTTCCCCAGGGTCACGGTGTTCTTTTCTTCCCAGGTACCATGATGCCTTTCCTGCAGAGCAGGGGTCCTGGTCACAGGCAGATGCTCGGACCTGCCTACTCACATTTTTCGCCTGCAGTAGGAATACCATAGCTGGTGCTTGTTTCAATTGTGCATGTCAGGAAGTGTGCTCCACCAACTAAAGGGTGAACTTTTGGGGTACAGATTTCTTTGAGTTGTGGGCTCTGTGCCCAAGCCTGTCTTTGCCATTTGATTTGAGGTACTGTGGAACTCCAGAAGGTTGGTAGGCCACATATTTGCTTTTCATGAATTGTGTGTATAACAAAGACCAGATAGTTTGATAGTGAGGAGTTTTTGAAATACATTAATAATGATACTTATCGCTAACATGACTGTATATCAGGTACATTGCTAAGAACTTTACCCAGATTATCTCATTTCATTCTCACAGTATATCTCTGAAGTAGGGGCTGTTACCTGCATTTTACAGGTGAAGAAACTAAGAAGCAGAGAGGTTAAGAAGCTTTCCTGGTGTTACATGGCTAATGGGAGGTGCAACTGCAAATCAGGCAGCTTAACTAGAAAACATGTACTCTTAAACACTGCACTATATTGCCTCTTTATTCTCTGCTTCCTCATTCACTCCCTGAGTGGCATCTCTGAAATAAATGGATTCACTTAGTGTCCAAAGAGTCTTTGAATTTAGTTCATCTTGCTCTAGCATATTGAATGCAGAGCACTAAAAGGTTGGTCTGACATCGTGGTATGGTGAACTTTGCATGGGGATGGAAATAGTCATCGTGAAGCATGATTTATTTTAGATGGATTATTGCCTTTCTAAGTGTTATTTTCTTATCGTAGTCCCTTTTGCCATCTATGACTTAACCTAGTCACCTGCCATAATTTGTATTTTTTCTCAGCCAAGAAGCTGTGGTTAAATTTGATTTACTCTCCATTGGGAATCATTGTACAAAAGCATTGGCCTTCAAAACCTAAAGCTGTAGCCTGGGAAATATGGCTAGCTCTTGTCTCTACAAAAATAATAGTAATAATAATGATGACAATTATTATTATAATAATAATTAGCAGAGCGTGGTGGCACATGCCTGTAATCCCAGCTGCTTGGGAGACTGAGGCAGTAGGATTACTTGAGTCCAGGAGGTTGAGGCTGCAGTGAGCTATGATTGCGCAACTGCACTCCAGCCTAGACAACAGAGCAAGACCCCATCTCTAAAAAAACAACCCAAAACCTAAAGTTGTATAAATATAATAAATATAAATGTGTATGTTTATATATAAATATAAAAAACATAAATATGATAAACCTATTGCTGACATATGGGGGATGGATATTAATTAAACATTCTGATCACAGAAGTATCATGAGTATGATAGATGAGTATTTTTCTAGATTCAGAATAGTATACAAACCAATTATCTACATAAAATTAGATTATTTTAATTATTTTCTAATTCAAAAGCATTTCAGTACTTATTAATTCTTCAGATCTGGCTTCTGAATGTAAAATCATCCCACCTATGAAGAAGTAGAATGCTGTGGAGGTTTTGTCCAACCTTCCAGTTCAGTTTGATGGTTTTTCACAATTAGACTGGGGCTATGGGTTTTTGAAAGGAAGATCACGGAGTTCAAGTGTCACTTTTGTCACATCATATCAGGGGTATGTACTCTCCATATGAGTTATGATTGCTGGTGTTGACCTTGATCACGTGATTGAAGTAGTGTCAGACTTCTCCTCTCTGAAGTTTCTTTTTCCCCCCTCCCTTTTCTTACTGTGCTCTTCAGGAGGAAGTCTTGTGCTCAGTCCACAGTTAAAGACTGGGGAGTTGTGCTCCCCCTCTTTTAGGGGAGAATATGTACAGAATTCGTTTGGAATTCTTCTGCATGGGAGATCTTGTTTAGTTGCTCAAATTGTTCTAGTTTTGGCCATTAGAAGGTCTTTTAGTTGGCTCCTGTGTCTTTTTGACATATGCCTTCTGTGTGTGTGTGTGTGTGTGTGTGTGTGTGTGTGTGTGTGTGTGTTTACGTGTGCATTTGTGTTGAGTACTTTCTTACTTTCTGGTATCCCAGGATGCTCCAGGCATATCTTGTATATTTCTTGTCCCAGGCCTAGCATCAGTCCTTTCTCCAAGGAGTCCTAGTTCCTTTTTAGTGGAAAAAAGTATCAGAAACCAAGATCCGGGTGCAAAGTGTATTCATTGCTACTGGAATATTATTTCTTTTAGGCCCTCTCTGCTAATGGAGCAAAGAAATATGTGTGTATATATTAACCTGTGCAAATGCACATATCTGCAAATATTTTTATATGTAACCATTTCTATCTATATATTTAATGTGAGTTCTTACTGATTTTTTCCAACTCAATCTATTACCACATGGGTCATTCCAGCTTCCTCTCCTTGCCTATCTATAGATTCCCACACCAAGAGTGAGAAACCTGTTTCCTACCCTCTGCCACCCCTTTATTTGTTTAATTCCAGTATTCAGGTACAGCACTGTATCCCCATGGGAAACAACTTGGTATCAATTCGAGTATGGTGCTTATGTGCAGTTCCTTTCGACTCCATCTTGCAAAATTTCTTCATTGTCAGAGTGATTTAGGCTGGCATCTTTTCTTCTACACCCTTCAGTAAAGTTGTTTTGTACATTTATAATGCAGCTAGAGTATCTTGTCACCACCTGTATTCTTTCCTGGGATTCTCTGACTTCTTTGGGATTTACTCTTTGGGCTGTAATGTTCTGTGAGTTTTTGACAAATGGTATAATGTCACGTAGCCACCCTTACAGTGCCATACAGAATAGTTTCACTGCCCCCCAAATCCCCTGTGCTTCACCTACCCCTCCCTGCCTCATACCCCTGACAACCACCGACTTTTTTCCTGTCTCTGTATCTTTTCCAGAATGTCATATAATTGGACTCATATAGTATGTAGCCTTTCAGACTAGCTACTTTTGCTTGGAAACATGCATTGAAGTTTCTTCCATGCCTTTTTGTGGCAAGTCATGTCTTTCTAATCTCCTGTATTCTGGAATGGTCCCTGCCTTCTTTTGACTTTCATTATATTGATTTTTAAAGCAAAATCTAGGCCAGTATCTTACAGACTGTTACATAATTTGGGTTTGTCTGGATTATTTTTTCATGATTAGATTCATGTGAAATATTTTTGGCAGGATTACCATGTGGGTCAGGGATTAACAAACTACAGCCTGTGGACCAATTTGACCTACCACCCATCTTTGTAAATAAAGTTTTATTGGAACCCAGCCATGCCCATTTGTTTGCATATTGTATGTACTGCTTTTGTGCTTCAGTGACAGTTGCATGGTTGTGACACTGTTACAGAAACATACTGGCCCACAAAACCTAACACGTTGGTTAGTTGGCCTTTACACAAATAGTTTACTGATGCTGATGTGAGTGATTCCTCCTCACTGCGTCCCATGAAGCAGTACTTAATGTCACTTTGTCCCATTACTGGTGATACAGATATAAATCATTCAGTTAAAGGTGCCACCCACCAGATTTCTTTGGTGGAAAGTATCTTTCTCTTTCTAATTTGTAAGTGGTTTATGGAGTGAGAAACATTGAGATCATTTATATATTTTGTTTCTAATGGTTTTAGCATTTATTGATGATCTTTAACTGAATCATTGGTAGCTGCAAAATTGTGACTATTCTAACTCTAAATTCTCTCTACATTTATTATCTGGCATTCTTCTGTTAAAAAAAACACCCTCTGAGCCGGGCTCGGTGGCTCAGCCTGTAATCCCACGCCTTTGGGAGGCTGAGGTGAGTGGATTGCCTGAGCCCGTGGGTTTGAGACCCGCCTGGGCAAGCGAGACCTCATCTCTACAATAAATCAAAAAGTTAGCCGGGCGTGGTAGCGCGCGCCTGTAGTTCCAGCTACTCGGAAGGCTGAGGCGGAAGGATCGCCGGAGCCCAGCAGGTCGAGGCTGCGGTGGCCGGGAGCGGCCGCTGCACTCCAGTCTGGGCGACCGAGTGAGACTCCAACTCAAAA
>CAUYQG010236964.1:0-32808 GCA_963574415.1 Tarsius wallacei | reverse complement strand
ACCTATTCAGTAAATGTTGCTGGGAAAACTGGCTGACCACATGCAAAAGAGTGAAACAGGACCCCTACCTATCACCATACACAAAAAATTAACTCCAAATAAATCAAAGACCTAAACATAAAACCTCAAACTATAAGAATCGTAGAAAATGCAGGAGACAACCTTACGGAAATTGGAATGGAATAGACAACTAATTCCTGATTAAAACACCAGATGCCCATGTCATAAGAGATAAGATAGACAAGTGGGACCTCATCAAACTGAAAAGTTTCTGCAAAGTGAAAGAAACCATCAAGAGAGCGGGGAGACAGCCTACAGAATGAGAAAATATATTTGCCAACTATATCTGACAAAGGCCTAACATCCAGGATCTACAAGGAACTCGAATGTGCTGAAAGGAAAAAGCAAACAAACAGCCCCATTGAAAAATGGGCAAAAGACATGAATAGACACTTCTCAGAAGAAGATATACAGGCAACCAACAGACACATGAAAAAATGTTCAGCCTCACTTATCAGAGAAATGCAAATCAAAACCACATTGGGATACTACCTAACTCCAGTAAGAATGACCATCATTAATAAAACAAACAATAACAGATTCTGGCGAGGATGTAGAGAAAAGGGAATGCTTCTACACTGTTGGTGGGAATGTAAATTAGTACAACATTTATGGAAAACAGTGTGGCAGTTTCTAAAAGAACTAGAAACTGACCTTCCATATGACCCACCACTCTCCCTTCTGGGAATATACCCAGAGAAACTCAAACCATTCTACAAAAAAATATGCGCACACATGTTTATTGTAGCACTGTTCACAAGAGCAGAAACATGGAACCAACCATGCTGCCCATCAAAAGCGGACTGAATAAAAACAAATGTGGTACATATACACAATGGAATATTGTTACGCAGTCATAAAGAAGGACAAAATTGTGGACTTTCATAGCAACTTGGATAGATTTAGAGTCTATAATACTCAGTGATCTGTCACAGAAACAAAGAACTGAGTACCACATATTCTCACTCATAAGTGGACCCTGAACACCTATCATACGACAAAAAAAGGATTGGCAATAGCGGACACTGCCGGGTCCGGGTTACATAATACCAATAAGTGTACCTTATCCTAATTCAGATGTTGAGGTCCAATGGGAGTCCCAATACTTCACCTGTACCTGAAACCACTATGTTCACAATCCTAACTTGTACCCCACAACTTTAAAATTTTAAAAAGTCATATACTTAATTCTTTATATTGTTATACAAGGAAAATGAGTCTCTAGAACTGTGGCTCTCAAACCTGAGTGTGCCTGAAGCTCATACATAAGGGGCATGGTGAGAAGGAGGCTAGTGTTTTGAAATTGGAATTCTGGCATACCCTCCAGAGATTGATTCAGAGGGTCTGGGCCAGGGACTATTCACTTTTAGAAGTACTTCAGGAAATGTTTTTTTGGACCACTTATAGGGCCATCTTTAGAGAAGCATTGCACTATGGAACCATAGTTTGCTTAGATTGGATTTATTCTGAGGTGACCTTTTACTGTAAGATAATAAATAATATCAGAGGATACTTTTGTGAATGTTGATTTGTTAGGGAGTTAGGAGTGGTGGTAATTGTTCCTTAGAGATTCTTAATGTTAAGAGTTTGGTAGACAAATCAGTATTAGTAGATATATTTAATTCTATCCAGAGACTGAGGGTAAATTCAGTTATTGACTAGTATGATGATTTTGCTTACATGTCTTTGTTTTTAGTAAAGGAATTACTTATTATGTTTTCTATAATATTGATTTCAGACAATCTTGATGTATTTTAAAGGTCTTGATGTCAGGAACCATTTTTATGAATATTCACATATTTCACAATGCCTACCTAGCTTAGTACCTTGAATGTAGTAGATATTTTATAAAACATTAGAATTACAAATATTCAGTTACTGAGCTTTATACCAAGATCATTGCATTATTTGATATACATTATTATGATTATAGTTATTATATATGATGAGTAAAATTAAAGCTAAGTAAACTTCCCTTAGGGCTTTTTGTTTGCGGTTTTTTAAAATAATTTTTTTATGTTTCTTTTTTCCTTACCCTTATCTGCCCTGACTTGATTGTTGCTGATTTTTCTCATTTTGTAGTTGCAACTGAAAATTTGATTACTTAATTTGATGTCTTTTGACATGTTCCAATACTCAGGAGAATGAATAGAATAATCCTAGCTCCTGTTTTGCCTGGGATGTCACTTTCCTGGCATAATTGGTAATAGCACCCTCAGTTGCTCTCAAGATTCAAAGTTATATAATGCCTTTGAAACTTGAAATCATAGTGACTTGCAAATTGAGTTTTTGACTTCACTTGTTCATAGGGGCCCTTCAGGGGCTCCATAATCCCACTTTTTGTTGTTGTTGTTGTTGTATTCATATTGGCTCCTTTTGTATTTTGAATTCTAATTGTGAGCATTTTGAAGAAATGTTTTGGGAAGTCTCTTTTTTTTTATGAGAATTTTTGTGTTTTGTATGTGGAATTTTAAATTTACTTAGTTGTATTTTTTTGAACTATAGAAGGTTTGGCTGTCTTGAGAAATTTTTGCCCTTTAAAAATGGTTTTGAAGCCGGGCTCGGTGGCTCAGCCTGTAATCCCGCGCCTTGGGAAGCTGAGGTGAGTGGATTGCCTGAGCCCGAGGGTTCGAGACCCGCCTGGGCAACTTGGCGAGACCTCATCTCTACAATAAATCAAAAAAATTAGCCGGGCATGGTAGCACATGCCTGTAGTTCCAGCTACTTGGAAGGCTGAGAGGGAAGGATCACCTGAGCCCAGCAGGTCGAGGCTGCGGTGGCTGGGAGCGGCCACTGCACTCCAGTCTGGGTGTCAGAGTGAGACTCCAACTCAAAAAAATAAATAAATAAATAAAAATAAAAAGTAAAAATGGTTTTGAAATGAGTGACAGTTCCTGGGCCATTAGTGTATGTCTAATGTGTAACAAAAACAGTTTTCAAAAAGACATTTAATAATGTTCGTGGTGTTCCATGAAAATTTTTTCAGGTTGTTCAGGAGTCTTTTACCAGGAAATATTCCACTTATAAGCAGGCTAATGAAAGGGAAAGTTGTAAGTTCAGTGTATTTTGTCTTCTTTCAAATTAAAGGAAACAGTCCCTGGAAACATTGATCTTACTGTTTTATTTTTAAAGAACACCTTTTTAAAGTATAACATTTCTGTACTTTTTGCCTAGCTTTGTCATTTTGTGAATATTTATCATGATTTTCTCTGAGAAGTGGAAAGTAAGTTCATATAGAAAGCTCTAAAGATATTGATTGGTAAAAATATACTCTAGAGTTGGAGAGTATCCCCATAATGCCATAATGATTTTGCCAACTTCCCCTGTAATTGGACATTAAATCTCCCTTTGAAGATTAGGGTTTTTTGTTTGTTTGTTTTAGCCAGCTAGTGTTTTTGTTAGGCTGTGTTTTAGTGGGACTCTTAGAACATGTTAGTGCTTAGGACTATTATAAATTCACTCTCAGTTCTCTTATAAATTCTGCATAGTCTGATTTGTCTTTCCTTTGTTTTTCTTACTCTTAATCACGATTCCTACATTTATCTTAGACCACTACACAATTACCTTCCTTCTCCAAAACATTAATTATGCAAATTAAATATCAAAGTAATAGTACCACAGTTTGCATTAAAGAAGAAAGTCACTGCTTACATACTCTTTAAACAAACAATTGAAAATGTGCTTCTTTTTGTAATTCTAATAGTTCTACTGGCATTATTGTAGAAGGCGCTAGTCAATATTTTGCATATTAAAAAACAGAATCACATACTATTTCAGTTTTCAGTTCTGTATCATCTGATTACTTACCACTGTAGATGGGACACAGCAGTAATATAGTCTCCTTGCCGAGACTCTGCCGGCTGGGCACATTTGAAGGTGGTCTGTGACAGGCAGGGCCAGGGATATGATCTTAGAAATAGGAATGAACCAGGCAGTGTCCAGCATTGGTGGGGCAGAGTCACAAGTACTTTTCTTTCCTGGTTGCAGCTCTGGTTTCTGTGTCATTCACTGGCTCGCTTCTTACTTGTTTTGCAAATTAAGGCAGCATAAGATGAAATGAAAAGGGAATTCTGTTTTCTGGTTTTAATATTTGTGTTTGTTTTTTTTAAAATGACAATTCCAGAAGCTTTTCTCATGAAATCCCTCAGAATAAAATTTTCTAAAAGCCAGGATTATTTTGTATTTTATTGCTCTTGTCCTTGAGAAATTCTGCCGAGGGATATTTAATTTTTATCAGATCAACATAATAGTGTGCAGTAAAGTTAAATCTAGATGTACGTCTAAAATAACTGCTAATAAATAGAATGTTTAATTAATACTTTTTAAATTTAAAAATTGCAATAGTGGAAACAAATCAGATATAGAATATAGACCAATCACTGGTTGCCTCAGAAAAAAAAGGTGCTGTTTTTTTCTGCAAGCAGCATCCCAGAATAGTTTGGAAGAGTGTATGAGAGTTTCATCTGTGTTATGCCTATTATAGAGCAAAGTATTTCATTGCAAGGGGAAGACCATTTTTAAAAACAGAATTGGGGCTTTAATTCTATTTATTTATTTGTTGCCCTCTTTTTTGTAAGGTTTATTTGCCTGGGAATAAAAAACAGTAGTGAAATTGAGAGTGAAAGGAGAGAAGGTATAGAATCACATGTGGAAAGAATCTTGTAATAAAATACTCCCCTAATGAATTAAAATCCCTTTAAAAGGAACACTTTCCTGAAGATAAGATTGTTTTGTTCCCTTTCCTTTGACCCCATATCTAATTAGTCACCAACCTCTTCCCGCATTCCTTTCAAAGCTCCAGGTCATTGGAATACACATTTTGGTTTTATATGCCATCCTCTGTAGTGATTCTTGCGTTGTTCCATTTGATTACAGTTGTTTTTCACTGTCCCCAGTTTATCCCTATAGCTCAGGCCTGCTCATTCTTCAAGGGAGCCATCAACATTTCAGTTCCAGTCCCATGTCCCTAGTAAAACCTCTCTTCTCTTGAGCTGGAAGTGGTTCTTCTCTCCTCTAAACCTCAGTGGCCCTTATAGCCCTTGTGGTCCATTTGCCATTGGGTATCTCTTGTCCCAAAATGTCCAAATCCTGTTTTAAAACGCAATTTTTAAACCTTTGCCTTTTTAAATATGTAGATAGATGCCTCTTGGACTCAATTCTTATTCTTAGTGCAGTGTTGAATTAACTTCCATTTATAGGCTTTATCTATGATATGTATGTATAAATATATACATTTATATACATGTTTTATATTATATGTAATATAAACACTTCATATGTTATATACATAATCTGTATATTATAATATATAAAGTGTGTTGGTACTTGGAAAGGTTATGTGTGACTGGGATTGTAATATTACTAAATCTTCTGGATTGTATGAAGTGAACATCTTGTTCTGACACTGAATAACTTGACTTTTAATTTTAACCTTGAAGAGAATGTATGTGGGGCAGACTCTTTTAAATGGTTTTGACATTACAGAGCTAGAGTTCTTGAAGTGATGAATTTTTAAAATCTTCTAATAGAAAGTCTGTCTCTTTTCACCTTGATTTCTGGTGGCTTCTACTTGACCTAAAAATAAACATGAATTGTTAAAAGTGATTCAGTTGACATTGTCAATCTGTTTGTTGGAAAAATCATATTATTCTGTCATTTGTTAGTGTTTTATTGTGGACTGTATACTTTAATATTATTTGCTTTTATTTTTATAGCACATAGAAGCAGATCTGAAACTTATTTTATATCAGTGAACTTTGTGTCCTTATTCATTTAGTGAAAAACACTTTTGTATCCGCTTTATGTCAGATATGCACAATAATGAATTAAAACCCAGGCTTTGAATTTGAGGGACTCATTCTGGTGGTTGAGACAGAAGCGTGTGTGTGTGTGTGTGTGTGTGTGTGTGGTGTATGCAATAAATTGTCACTAGTGCTATGATAGAAATATATGTGAGGCATAAAGGACCAAAATCCAGCAATCGTAGCCACTCTTATTTAAAAGTATGAAGTTTAGTGAGCCCTAAATGTGTCAGCAAATTCCCAGTATGTTACTTGTAAGGATTAAATGAGATAATATATTAATAGTTGCTATATAGAAAGTACAGACACTCTAATTTTCTGCTTTTATAGATTATAAAACAAACCTAATTCAAAGTCATATGGTCAGTATCCATAATAGAATCTAAACATTCTTCAACGCTAGTGACACAATCTTAGCATTTTTGTTTGGGAAAAGGCTTTATTCCATGTACCCCAGTGGCATGGTGGTGTTTATTTTAATAATGGAGACGTTAATATTTCCAGTTAACTTTTTTTTTTTTTTTGAGTCGGAGTCTCACTCCGTTGCCCAGGCTGGCACTCCAGTGGCATGCTGACGGCCACTCCAGCATTGACCTACTGGGCTCCAGCGATCCTTCTGCCTCCGCCTTCCAAGTAGCCAGAACTACAGGCATGTGCTACCATGCCCAGCTAATTTTCTAGTTATTGTAGAGACGAGGTGTCATCAAGTTGCCCAGACTGGTCTCAAACCTGCAGGCTCAGGCAATCCACTCACCTTGGCCTCCCAAAGAGCTGGGATGACAGGCTGAGTCACCAAGCCCGACCTCCAGTTAAACTATCATTGAATAATATTGCCTATTGAAAATGAGAGTTGCTTACTTTTAAAGGGGGTCTTTTAAAAAATATCCAAGTCCCAAACTTACAAGAGTTCCATAGGAAAGCAAATGTTATCACAAACCAGAAGTACTCACTGGTTGCCCAACCACTCATAATACTGATTCCCAGCATGTGGAATTCTCCCAGCAGCTTTATGTGCCATATTCCTGACCCATAGTATCTAGGTAGCTTTGAGGTTCTCTGGGCAGCTGCACAAGTCTTTCTGTAACTGCTTCGGCAAATGCCTCTGAGCCAAGATGGGTTGGAAATCAACTCTTAATGCCTTACCATCAAAGGAGGAGGGTGTTTCCTCTCCTAGAGGTCCATTCACCTCCTGTGTAAGGACTAAGGGACATTGCTGAATCTACGTGAGAATAATGTTAAGAGAGCTAAGGAGAAGATATTCTTGGGATGTTGTGTAGAAAAAACAAATTGTTGCTTCTACTGTACTTTTCCAATATAGAATGCTTCTGGGATTGAATGTGTGGGAGATTTCCCCTGTACACCAAGCAGGTCACCAGCTGGATGTCCTCTCATTTAATCCTCACAATATCTACCTAGACTAGTGTTAGATCCCGCAGGTTGAGGTCCCAACCCCACAAAACTGCCCTCCCACATGCCGATTGAAAAGGCCCATATAGTTTTATGTGTACTTCCGATTGACCAGCTTATATGTTGGGGTTCCCACGACCCCCCCCCCCCCGCCTTCAGGTTTCATTGATTTGCTAGTGGCTCACAGGACTTCAGAAAATACTTTACTTACATTTACCAGTTTATTACAAAGGATATTATGAAGGAGATGAAGAGGTGCCTGGGGCCAGCTATGGGGGAAGAGATGAGAGGAGTTTCTATACTCTTTGTTTAAAAAATTATTTATTTTAAATATGTGGGGTACAATTCAGGGTTAGGTATACAAATGTTCATTATGCAGGTATCCTTGTTGATGAGGTATGCCCCTCCTTCCCTGGCAGTTTCCCACTACTGCCAATCTCGCCTCTGCCCTCCCCTGGCAGTTTCCCACTACTGCCAATCCCTTTCTTATAGCATTACGATAGTTGTTCAGGGTCTGCTTATGAGTGAGAGCATGTGATACTTGGTTCTTTGTTTCAGTGATAGATCACTCGGTATTATAGCCTCTATGTCCATCCA
Organism: Tarsius wallacei; assembly: GCA_963574415.1. NCBI lineage: Eukaryota > Metazoa > Chordata > Mammalia > Primates > Tarsiidae > Tarsius > Tarsius wallacei. The sequence continues at coordinate 24,943 of CAUYQG010236964.1, read as the reverse complement.
AGTTGCTGTGAAGTTCATAATTTTGTCCTTTATGGCTGCATAATATTTCACCATGTATTATGTACCACATTTTTTTTTATCCAGTCCGCTTTTGATGGGCAACATGGTTGGTTCTATGTTTTTGCTATTGTAAATAATGCTGCAATAAACATTCGCGTGCAGGTTTCTTTTTCATAGAGTGATTTGATTTCCTCCAGGTATCTTCTCAGTAGGGGGATTGCGGGGTCATATGGGAGGCTGATTTTTAGATCTTTTAGGAATCGCCATACTGTTTTCCACAGAGGCTATACTAGTTTACACTCCCGCCAAGAGTGTAGAAGTATTCCCTTTTCGCTGCATCCTCTCCAGGATGTTTTGTTTTTTGAGTTATTGAAGATGGCAATCTTGACTGGAGTTAGGTGGTATCTCAGTGTGGTTTTAATTTGCATTTCTTTTTGATGACTAGTGAGGCTGAGCATTTTTTCATGTATCTATTGGCTGCTTGTATGTCTTCTTTTGGGAAGTGACTATTCGTATCTTTTGCCCACTTTGTAATGGGGTTATTTGTTTTTTCTTTTCGGCACATTCGAGTTCCTTGTAGATCCTAGATGTTAGGTCTTTGTAAGATATACATTTGGCAAATATTTTTTCCCATTACATTTGGCAAATATTTTTTCCCAGTCTGTGGACTGTCTCCCTGCTCTCTTGATGGTTTCTTTGGCTTTGCGGAAGCTTACCAGTGTGATGAGATCTCACTTGTCTATCTTATCTCTTATGGCATGGACACTTGGGGTTTTGATCAGGAATTGGTTGCCAGTTCCAATTCCCATAAGGGTGTCTCCTGCATTATAGTTTGAGATTTTACGTTTAGGTCTTTAATCCATTTAGAGTTGATTTTTGTTTATGGTGGTAGGTAAGGGTCTTGTTTTTATCTTCTGCATGGAACTTCCACAGTTCAGCTATGTGGGAGCCCATCCAGACCCAGTCCTTTTGAGTTTTTTTTAATATTTTAAAAAAATTTTATGGAGGCTTCACCATGTAGGCATGATTGATTAAAGCATTGGCTGCTGGTAACCAACTTGATCATCAGTCCTTGTCCTCTCCCTAGAGATTACAGGTCGGACCAAAAGACCAAACCCTCTGATCATGCCTTGCTCATTAGCTTACACAAAGACACTTATTACTTTGGAGATTCTAAGGATTTCAGGGACTATTTGTCAGGAAGTGAGGAGACCAAATATATATTTTACAGTATCACAGGTGTCTTTAAAGAAAAAGTTGTTATTTTATGAATATGTAAAATTTACTAATAAAGAAAGAGCATGTTAAATATTTCACGGTGGCTTCTACACTGTAGGCACTTTTTGTATTATTAATTTGGTATCCCTAACCGTGAGAGGTAGGTAGGAGGATTTTCCTGTTCACTAAGTCTCAGAGAGCCTTATTGAACAATTACTTCTGAGCCTATCTGTACACTACTATATTGTTTAACATGGCACCATTTTTGGTCATTATTTATCTCTCCAACTGTGCCTTACTTCTGTTTTCCCATGGTTTAATTATCCTACTTCAGCCTTGCTATTTTATCTTAGTGTATAATAATCAGGGTTCTGAGTTCTGTATGCTGTAGGAGGAGAATAATGGAGAACTTCCTCCTTATGTGCTAGAATTAAATTTAAGGAAAACATTTACATTGCTTAGACTTGCCAGTTGTTTGAGGCTTTCTATGGCGTGGTCATCTTTTTTCTCTTTGGAAAAGAGGAAATTGGGAAGAGGTAAAAAATAGCATGGTATCAAGCCCAAATGAGTTTGTTGGAAGGGGTCAGAAACTAGAAAGAGGAGGCCCTGAAGGAATGTTTTAAGGAAAAAAGATATGACTAGGCATACTTCCTTATTTAAACTGTATGAAAATCTGCTTTTATTAAACTAGTAATGCAAGTACTTTAATAGTATTTTATTTAAGATAGTTGGTCTTGCTAGCAGAATTTGATATGGATATTATCGAGTTCTTGATAGCTTTATATTTGATGTCAATGACTAGGTGAGATAAGCTACAGTACTTTAGTGCCCTCTGCTAATTAATTAAAAGTAAAGTGAACTAGGCACTTCCTGAACAGTAGGTAAAAGGATCTAGAGACAGAAAGATCAACTAGAAAATAGTCTCATCCAACATGAAGGACTATGTTCAGGTACCTGCAGCCGAACTCGAAAAGCCTTATGAATTGACTTCAACAAGAGGGTCAACCACGTTTCTATACTTCAGTATGTTCAATGATTTTATTTTACTTCTTGTGATGTTTATAAGTACAGTATTCTCTTATTAAAATAGTCTCTAGAGTAATTTCTTTTGTGGTTATTATTGCTGGTCATTTCAGCCTTAGATCTTTGATATAATTGTATAGAAATCTGAGTAAATTGAAAATTTTGTCCTAATTTTAAATAGCTTCTTTACTGTGGGTAGCTTTTTATTGATAGGAAATGGTCAAAAAGGTGTTTTTGTTTTGTTTGGGGCTGTCCTGAGAAACTCACTGTGATTATTTATATCCCTATATGGCAGTGCATTCCTACATGTATAGGCACATGTATTCCTGCAATTATGTTCATCATCATGATTTGTAGAAAGCTAAAATGTTTAAAGTAATTTAGAAATTTTCTAGTCCTTAAATTTTATGTGGCAATTACCCTCTGAAGTCATCAGATCTGGGTTGGAATCATAGCTCCTTGGATCCTCACCATCTCTGTGATATCGGGCAAAATCGACCTCTTTAAGCCTGTTTTCTTGTTATTCAATGGAAATCATCAAGTCCTTGGTGCAGTGCTGCACACGTCAGGTTCGGAAAATGGCATTTACCCCTGCTGGTACTGGTATTGTTATTGACATTGTTTTTGACAGCTTCTTGTGAATCATGTGAAATTTATCTATGTGATTTTTAAGTGATTATAAGACTTTCTCAGCATTGGGAGTATGAGCTTAAGGGCTGTTCATCATCTCTGCTTACCCTGATTGTAATACTGCTCTTCCAGCATTTCTAATAATAGCTTCCGTTTTGTTGAGTATTTACTTAATAAGAGACTTATGTACAATTTTATGTAATTTTTACAATTCTTATGAAGACGGCATTATTGCATCTTTTTCCTGATGTGGAAATATAGGTGTAGTAAGACAAAGTAACCTCACCTGCTGGGCAGAGGGAGACTTTGCATCCCCCTCAGGTCTGTGTGACTCCAAAATCCCTGCTCTTCCGCCCTGCGGCTGCCCATTTGGTAGTTTGCCCTTTGCTTATCTATCTCTCCAAGGAGACCCCAGCTTTCTGAAAGTGGGGACCGAATATTGTTTGCATTCCAAATTCACATTTATTTTTTTCAAGCTTCTTTCAATTAAATGCAGTGTATAATGAATAATATCAGAAAGTGTCCATGTAAGTGAAATTTAATAGCTTATTAAGAATATTTACTTATTAAAAATAACAAAACTTCCTGTTCTGATGGAAAACTTGAAGCATCAGGACTTGTTTTTCAGCCCCGTTGCCAGTCTCTGCCTTGAGAACAATTTGCATTTACTATATTTGGCTTTTCATTAATGCCAGCAAAGTATTCACCTTAATCTTCTTTTCAGGTTATAAGCTTCTTTCATCATTGCAATACAGTACTTGGCTCAGTTCCTGTATGATAACTGCTTAATACATATTTGATTTTAATTTATTTCAGTGTCAGTATTAATATTTATCTGAAGTATTTTTAGATGATTCCAGTTGCTTGGAATTTATCAGTGAGCAACAATCCCTGCTTTCATCTGAGCTCATGTCCTGGTGAGGGGAGACAGATGAGGACCAGTAAACACAACAGGAACATTATTTAATATGTTAGGTGATAAGTGTTATGGGAAAAAGAAAATAGAGTGGGGAAAGGGTGGTGGCCAGAGAAGTTTCCATGAAAAATGAAAGGCGGTGAGAGTGGCTATTTGGGCATACTCCAAAGGGAACAGTGAGGACAAAGATCCCAAGGAGGGTACCCACTTATTAGGGTTAGTGGGGAGACTACTGTGGCTGGAGTGGAGTGAATTGAGACAGGTGGGTGGGGATGTGCAGGGAGTTGTAGGAGGTGAGATCAGAAAGAAGGTAAAGGGAATGCGGGGATGCTTTTGCGTTACAGGATGAATTTGGTAGGGGGTATGAGTGTCTTTGGGGAGGAGAGAAGAAATTCCACTTTCACTTTTCTTAATCATGTGTTGATTTGTGTGCTATTTTCTATTTGTGGCAGCTTGAACTTTTTATTTTAAATAGTCCATTAATATTCAAACACTTAAATTTCTAGGCCAGTTCACAATATTAATCTGTGTGCATTTTCTTTTGTTTTTTCACAGGAGTGTGCTGCTGCTGTTCTGCCTTGCGTCCTCGCTACAAACGCCTGGTGGACAACATATTCCCTGAGGATCCCAAAGTAATTTGATCCACATCTACTGACCCTTCTCTTTGCTGACCCATCCTGCCCCCGCTGACCTCCCTAAGGTTTCCCTAGTTTCATTTCTCTACTTTTACCCCTACATCTCATCATGTATACTATTTTTATACTTTCCTTTTTTTTACTTTTAAAAGACTCCTGCTTGCTTGTTTAGTTTTCAGTTCTTTTCATAGATTAGGCACAAATCTGGAGTGATGGACAATTGATGTTCTTTTACAGTATATATAATGCCTAGTTTAAGTAACTTTCATAAAAAATGTATGAACTAGCACCAGATTATTTATACTAAATGCTCAGGATACAACTGTGAACAGAAATATGGTTTTCTACTCTTGCCAACCACATAGATAAGCAAATTGGTAATGACAATGTTGTGTGAAAAAATGTTGTAACAGACAAATGGAGGACAGGCTACTATCGGAGTAGACAGGAGCGACATCTAATTTGGGTTGAGGAGAAGAAAGGCCTGGAGGAAAGGAAATCTAAGCTAACATCTAAAGAATAAGTAGGAGCTTGCCACACAATTTATAGAAGAGAATTGAGAGGTAAAGACTGTTCTGGGAAGAGTTGTGTTTGTTTGTTTATTTTTACTTAAATATTGTTTTTTCAAAACAAATTACTTTATTTGTGAAGATTACTGGTTTCAAAGCAACTGGGTTTGTGTAATTTTGTTTGACACTGCCTTAAACTTTCTAAGATTCCTTTAGTTTCATGTTAAATTGGTATGAACAAAAACATGTTACATGGGTTTTGACTTCTAGGAATTCTTTTAAGATGTAGCTAGCTACATAAATCTCTTGGCTATCTTAACACTAGCTTAATGTTGATATAGCTCATTTTTAATCAAATCTGTTTAAACATTTAGCTATATAGAGAGGTTAACCAATTCAGTATTATTGGCTGCCAGCAACCCTGGATAATTTTTGGCATATTAAGAACCCTAGGCTATGATACTTGCCTTTAAGGGCCTTTCCGCCTATTAACTGACATAAAGTAAGAACATATGAAGTAGTACATGTATTTGATCAGTAAGTAGAATGCTAAGTAATTCAGGTGGAACATTTTTGCCTCTAAAGAAGGGAGGTATCACTGTGGGTTGGCAATTTCGGGGAAGCAGACTCAGGAAATGAGATTTGCCGAGCTTTGAAGGATATCTATCATCCGGAGAGGTAGACAAGATTAGTCTCTTCATTGCAAGTGAGGGGAAACAGAAAAGATATGAAAGCAAGAGATGCCTCTGATCAAGTTGACCCACTAGGCTTCAAACAAAGGTTCATCTAGATTAATTGTAGAGTGTATTGGGTGGTAAGTGTTGATCATGGTTTCTGATTTGAAATGTGAGGTGTTGCCAGTTAATAGACTGGATAGTCAGTCATTATTTCCTTGAAGAGTCTGGGACATAGGGTTACTGAAGGTAAGGTGTAGGCCAAATATTGGAGGAATATGCATGACAGCCTAGGCACCTACTTTACCCATTTTAACTCGTAGTTAATGAGGGAGCTTTGAACACTTGATTGTGGTGGTAGCAATAGTAAATTAGAGAATGATTACAGAAATAATCTTTATTTTTGCCAAGGATTTAGATAAGATTTATTTAAATAGCAATATGTAAAATAAGATTTTTTAAAAAGTTTATATGAACCTTGCATACATAGGGTAAACATTACTCAATTTGCCATATTTATTTTTAATTTATTGAAACAAAACTCTTGCTATGTATTCATAATCGATCAGACAGTAGGTACTTAAATGCAGAGGTATGTATGTCGTAGTTCCTGTCTTCAAAGAACAATCTAGTGAGGGGGACATATAGGCAGTTTCTTAAAATTACTAGCCATGTGATCTTGGTCAAGTCCTTCCGTTTCTCATCTTATAATGAAAGTAATAAATAGTAGCTATGTCATAAACCTCTCATAAGGACTGAGTGAGTTAATATAATTCTTTTTTCACTGTTGCTTTCCTAGAGTCTATCACAGTACCTGGCACATAGTTGGCTCTCAGTATTTATTTAATGAATGAAAAGACAGAATGATAAAATGTGACAGTGGAGATAAGTGCTGTGAGCTAAAAGAACATATAGTAGGAACATCTCACCCAGTCTTGGGAGGGGGTTTTGGGAAGGTGCTATGAAGGTTCTTAGGAGGAAGATGAGATTTGTAGGATGAGTAGGAGTGAAGAAAAGAAGGATTCCTTGGCAAAGAAGTGAGCTGAGTGAAAGAAGTTATGCACACAAGAGCTGCAAGCTGTATGATTCTATTTATGTAAATACATGCTGTTGATTCTTAGTGATGAAAAGCAGAGCCAGTGATTGCCTGAAGAGGGAGAGATGGTCTGCAGAGTCCAGAGGGAACCTTTTGCAAATGGTGGTGATGTTCTGTACATGTTGAGCATCCCTAATCCAAAAGTCCAAAATCCACAATGTCCTGAAATCTGAAACTTTTTGGGCATTGCCATGACATTCAGAGGAAATGCTCATTGGAGCATTTTGGATTTTGGGATTTTGGATTAGGGATGCTCAACCAGTTAAGTATCTGCAAGTATATCAAAAACTGAAAAAATCCAAAATTGAAAACACTTCTAGTCCTAAGCATTTTGGATAAGAGATACTCAGCCTGCATCTTGTTTGTAGCAGTGGTTTCACAGGTATATATAACTGTCACATTTCAAATTTCATACTTTAAGTAGATGCAGTTGATTATATGTAAGTTATTCCTCAGTAAAATTAGTAAAGGATTTAAAAATGGAGACGAGGTATAATCATAGTTAAATGATGATGTAGAAAATTGATACAGAGGGAGAAGTTAAAGAATCAGGAATGGGGTGGGGGGGTCCTACTGATGCAGCCAGATCCTGGGGCTATGTGGAAGAGAACAAGAGCAGAGGCCACCAAGTCCTTGTAGACAGGAACATTAGGCTCTTTCATTTTGCCTGGGGCAGGGTTTCTCAGCTTAGGTTTTTTGGCATTTTGTTCCAGGTAATTCTTTGCTGTTGGGGCCTGTCCTGTGCATTGTGGAACGTTTAGGAGCATCCCTGGCCTCTCTACCCACTAGATTCTCACCTTCCCCAGCCATGACAACCCAAGGTGCTCTTTGGGGCAAAGTTACTTCTGGTTGAGATCTACTGGCCAACAGGGCATTGAAAAGGCAGGGTTGTTTTATCAGTAAATTCTAATCTGATGGCTTCCACATTTCTGAGAAAGAAAAGGGCTCGTTTGCTGTCAGAGAAGGAAGAAAGGCAGCAAAGTAGCAAGTTTGAGGAAAATGGAGTAGTGAAAAATAGGAGGATGTAATTCCAGTAGGGAAACAGTGAAGTTGAAAACACAAACCTATAACATTTTTAGTTGTAGAGTTGTCATCTGACACAAATTTTTTCTCTCCCTTCCCACCTCTTACAGTATTCCTAAGCAGCATTTACTGACTTGGACTTCATATGGCCAAGACGTTTAGGGTGATGATTGGGGAGAATAGTTAGATCTGTTGCCCATCATCCTATAGAGGGTGGAGACAAGTGATGGTTTTATAATTCTGTATCAGGGATCTGTTATTGTTGCTTTTTTAATGTATTGAATAAGTATAGATTCATATGGTTCTGAATACTCTCGCATTCGTTAATTATAATAAAACTATAATGATATCAGTAAGTTCTGAATCATTAAAAAAGCAATATTTTCACTGTTGTATTTGTAAAGTCAAATAGTCTTAATAATATATAAATCTCAAATTTTTAAATTTAAACAAATTTTGTTTGAAATTTTTCACTCAACCCATTTGTCATATACTGCAGATAATTAAGCTATCTCTCTGTAGAAGGAAAGTGTTAGTGTCTAATTCATTGTTTGTGAAAGTACATTTAAATGCTTTGCCTAAATGGGGCATTTTTTTTTTTTAGCTTTTTGAAAGTTCTCTGTATCCGTAATGCTAAACATTAGCACTAAGGAGATTATGTCCAGGAAGGTTCTGCATAAATACAAACTAATCTCCAATCCAAAACCTCCAAAAAGGAAAAATGTGAAGTCGGCAATATTTTAAAATACCAAAAAAAGCCCACGAAAATATAGATAACCTATTTCTTTTGTTATTCTTCTTATCTTTAGGATGGCCTTGTAAAAGCTGATATGGAGAAATTGACATTTTATGCAGTATCTGCTCCAGAGAAACTGGATCGAATTGGTTCTTACCTGGCAGAGAGGTTGAGCAGGGATGTTGTCAGACATCGTTCTGGGTAAGGAAACTAATTGCTGCTAATATAGTAACTTTGAAAAATTTGTTTTAGGCTAAATCATTACATAAGTTTTTTTGGCATCTAGTCAGACAAAGATAATCTATGGTGGTTAAAATACTTTGGTATGATACAAAGAAATGTGTAATACTTATATAAATGCTGTAGCTTTTCTTACTTTCCTTGTGGTCAGGTTTTATGAATAGACTCGTTAGTTAACAGAGTTACCTTTAACTTAAGTATCCCTTGATTTTTGAGATTTCTCTAGTGGGAAATTGACTCTTAGTCTATCAGTGCCGTACTGTAACTTAAAAATCAGTCGCTGAATTGAAAACAAACAGAAAGATCCTGTTAACCAGTTGATTTTTTTTTTTTTCACAAAGCTTCACTTTTACCTCCTAAAGGAGTCATAAGAGAGAATCATGTTAGGCTTAGATACCAAGGTTCAGAAGATGTACTCATGTTGATTTGGAACCATGCTACCTATCTTCCTACCTATAAGTAAAGATCTGCCATCTAATGCATTCTTTGTGCTTGAACAGCAATAACCTTGAAATTTGGATTATAAATACTTTTTTTTTTTTTGAGTTGTAGTCTCACTCTGTCACCCAGACTGGAGTGCAGTGGTCGCTCCCGGCCACTGCAGCCTCAACCTGCTGGGCTCCAGGAATCCTTCCACTTCAGCTTTCCAAGTAGCTGGAACTACAGGCGTGCGCTACCATCCCGGCTAATTTTTTTGATTTATTGTAGAGATGAGGTCTCACCAAGTTGCCCAGGCGGGTCTCGAACCTGCGGGCTCAGGAAATCCACTCATCTCAGCCTCCCAAAGCATGGGATTACAGGCTGAGCCACCGAGCCTGGCTTATAAATACTTTTATGGTCATCGTTTATGAAAGTATTTCATTTTCCAAGTGATGCATTGGCTTTCTACCTCCACAGTTACCACTTAGAACATTTTAGTGAGTTGTGGCACCATTAGTTTTATGGTTAATTGTTGAAGGAATGTTATTTAAGGACGGAATTTTTTTTTTAAGATTGACCTTTTTTATTGATACATAATATTTTACTTACCTTTTTTTAAAAAAAAGATTGAGTTGGAGTCTCACTCCGTCACCCAGACTGGAGTGCAGTGGCACGCCCCCGGCTACTGCAGCCTCTACCTGCTGGGCTTTGGTGATCTTTCTGCCCCAGCCTTCCAAGTAGCCAGAACTACAGGCGCGTGCTATCATGCCCAGCTAATTTTTGATTTTATTGTAGAGACGAGGTCTCCCCAAGTTGCCCGGGTCGGCCTCGAACCTGTGGGCTCCGGCAATCCATCGCCTTGGCCTCCCAAAGTGCTGGGATTACAGGCTGAGCCACCGAGCCTGGGCCTATTTTACTTATCTTTAGGGTACATGTGAGTATTTGTTGCATACATAAAATGTGTAAAGATCAAGTCAGGATATTTGGGGGTCTGCATCACCTTGAGTATTTATTTTTTCTATGTGTTGGAAGCATTGAAGTTCTCTCTTCTAGCTAATTTGAAATGTATGATAGTTTGTTGGTACCTGTAGTCACTCTGCTGTTACTGAGCATTAGAACTTACTCCTTCTATCCAGCTGTATGTTCGTATTCATTAATCAATCTCTCCTTATCTTCCTTCCCACTTATACACCCTTCCCAGCCTCTGGTATCTGTTTGAATTTTAGCTTTTAGTACGAGAATTAAAATCTGATGAATTGTAAAGTAAAATTTATGAGATATTTATTTATAATACTTTGTGACTGATTATGTTTTATCTACTTATAGTTACAAACACAAGATTATATTGGAAATTTAAGCATGTTGCTTTAATAACTATTTCGGGCCACATACAAATAAATATGGTTAAAAATCTGGATATTTGAAAATGTCCCTGTTTACAAAGAAAAATACAAACAGATGATGTTAAAGATACTTGGAGAGAGTTGTTTTAAGGAGAAAATGAAGGAGGACAGTATAATTGTTGTGTACTTTGACATTAGAATTATAATCTATTCAAATCATTAGTGCTATATGAGAATTAAGGTTTTACTTAGACATTACTAAATTTGCCTTTTTTGTTCTGTGTGTTTCAATAAGCTTATTTCAATTGTTTTAATGAAAAGCACTTAGGAGAATTAGGAGAGAGAGAATGCTTTGACGTTTTTGTTCTCTTACATGCAGGTATGTTTTAATTGCTATGGAGGCCTTGGACCAACTTCTCATGGCTTGTCATTCTCAAAGCATCAAGCCATTTGTAGAAAGTTTTCTTCATATGGTGGCAAAACTGCTGGAATCAGGGGAACCAAAGCTGCAAGTTCTTGGTACAAACTCTGTGAGTAAAACTATTTTCTTACTAATGTCAATTTTAATGAGCATATCCAGAATTAATCCCTTCTTAGAATGTTTTTGTGCTAGATACTTTCTATTTTTACCCTTTTTTTTATTGTAAACTGTTTCAAACACAGAAAAATATGGAGCATAATATAGTATATCTGTATACACACTGATCAAGAAAGAAAAATGTTAAGCAGTATTAATATCATTAAATGCATATACATATTCATTTTTGTTATTAAGTAGTACATAGTAGTAATAAATGTTAATTCTATGCAACATCGGTTCAGATGTTTTTAAGGATGACTGACTAGAAGCAGCCTGTTTCTCTGAATGGAGCAAACCAAAGGAGAGACCCTCAGCACTCATAGCAGGGTGTGACTGAGAGCACACCCATGTCCCACCAGGACCAACAGAGAGCAATGAGGGGAGAAAGTGGTCAGCCTGTGTTGGAAGCAGGTAGCCTCCTCGGTTGGGTGGCCAGCCAGAGCAGTGAGCAACCTCTGGACGCGGGGAACATGTTAGTCTGGGAAATCAGGACTTACAAGGTTCCTCAAGCCTTGCTGACTCCAGTCTCCCTCAGGAAACCACCTAGATACTACGTAGCCGCGTCTCCCAGAGCCCTCGCAAGGCTGTGTAGGCAGATGAGCCTGAATGGCTCTGGCTGAGTCATCCCAGAACTCAATTTCTGCAGACTGCTTTCTGTAGCCAGATCCTAAGATCCTAGGCTAGTGAGGAAATGGGAAGTTCTGACACTTCCATTTGCCCCAAGAGCAAATTCCATTGCCTATGGCTGGCAGTTTGTGTCATGTTGCTGCAAGAGGACTTGCTGCTTGCTGCACCTTTGAGCATGGATTGCCTTAGTCAAAGGTGGAGGAGCTAGGTGGAACCTGCCACTCCAGTAACCCTTCTCTCCCTGAGTGAACTCTTGTGCAGCAGAGATGGCACTGCCATTCTTGTGGCACTGCCATTCTTGCAGCATTGCCACAGTGGCCAGGAGTCCTTCCCCCTTTCCCACTGGTTAGCCAGTTGCACACACAGGTGGGAATTTGAGCACAGACCTGTCTGACCTAGCCCACCCCAACTGGCTTTTCCTCACACCCATCTCGAAAGTTCGATATGGACAGGGAATTTTGGGAGTCCCTATAGCCCTGCTCATCACCTAGGTCATCTGAATACTTCCCTGGGGCAATAAAGGCCAAGTAGAAAGCCCACAGCCATCACCGCAGCTATCTCTTCAGGTGCCACCTCCTGGCCAGAGGTCAACTGACGCAGACCATTACAACATCTGACACAATAACACAGCGCTTAGGAAGGACTATTCCCAGACCTCAGCTAACACTACTATCCCAGCCACCAGCCACTCAGGAGGCCTTGAGCCTGTGAATTTACCCAACATAGCACTGCCACAGATGGCAATTGAGAAAGCCATCACACTAAGGCTACATATAACCAAGGAAATCCTGTAGAGACTACATCATCTTTCTGCCAACCTCATTAGACCTAGTACTTGCACCTGCCACTGGGAAACCAGAGGACTGGTCTGCTCAACTCATTTCTGCCTAACACTGTTATCCCCTGACCCCCTTCAGGAGTAAGAGCAAAGACCCATGTCACCGCATATCTTGCAGACTAGTCCATAGTTTAAGGCATCAGAGAGCTTCTCCAGAGGGTCTTCCAGAGATGTCAGTGACCAACTATCCTTAGACTTTAACCCTTGTACCTTCACATCACCAGATCCCTTGCAGACACCTTCCAGCAACAGCCAAATCATGGCATCCTCTTAAGACAGCTAGACCCAAGAGCAGCAGTACTCACAGTTGTCAGTTCCTTATGGATTACCACCTCCAGGGGAAGGGGAGTGCATCATATCAGGGGAGCCCTCCATGGCACAAAAAATAAATAAATCCAGAGTGTAGGCTTCTCTGTGTCCCAGATCTCCCACCTGAGGGAATCCTTTCAGCAGAAATGCAGACACAATGCTGGGCACAGTGGAGGAAGGCGGCAGTTCTGCCCTAGCAATTGAGCAGCCTTAGTGCCCATGAAGGGTCTTGGAGAACGGGACTTCTCCAACCCCTTGTCCACCACTGTAGACATTTGCTTCTCTTGTGGGGGCTCAATGTGAGTGCACCTATTGATACCCTCTCTGCAACATTTTAGGGTAACTGCAACTCCACAAGAGGGAGGCCTTTGGGGCTCAGGCTTGCACGAGGGATGGAGTCCCAGTCCCTCTCTGCATGGGATGTCATCATTTCTACAGATGAACAGAGGTGCATGTTTGATCTGAAAATTTGGAACGACAGGACAGGGGCATAATAGAAAAGTGTACCACTTTCCTACCAGTCTGCTAGTGAAGCTGAGGTAGCTCCCCCCTAATCCTCTGCAAAGACTACAGTGCATCTCAATGAGAGGTTCCCTAACGACCTCCATCAGGGCTGAGACTTTAGCCTGTAATAGGTGTATTGCATATAACTACCTGCTTCAACTGCAACCAGTTCTTACCCGTGAACGCCTTCTCCTGAGCTGAAGGCCAAATGGTTCAACCCGGAGAAAAAATATTGGGGGAGAAAAGAGCACACCACACCACTGGGGAACTCAGTAAGCTTCATGAATCCTCTGGCATTCTAGACCCACAGGAGATAGTGAACCCACACACACATACCCAATAATTGCTGCTACAAACAGCTTCTGTGAGAAAGTCAACACACAAAGATTCTCTATCACTAAAAAACTCATACAGAGCCTATACCACTGAAAGCACCCAGAGTCAAAGTTAAACCAGCCTAAAGTATACACATTAAAGTCTTATCCCTAAGGAAAAGAAAAAAATATATATTGTATCAAAAACAAATTTAACAATAATATGAAGAAATAATAAGAAGGAACCAGAAAAATTAATCTTGGCAATATGAAAAAAACAGTTTTTCGGGTAATTCCTTCAGGTCCCCTCCCACTGTGGGAGCTTTTCTGTCCTCTCAATAAATCCTGCTTTAAAAAAAAAAAAGTTTTGCAACTCCCCCAAAAGAGCACACTGACTCTTTAGCAATGGATCCTAACCAAAATGAAATCTTTGAATTCTAGAGATAGAATTCAAATGGTGATTATAAAATTGCTCAGTGAGATCCCAGAGAAAAACTGAAAACCAGCAAAAAGTGGTAAAAAAAACTATATAGGACATGAATAAAAAAGTATTCAAAGGAATAGTCTTTAAAATATCTAAACTTCTGGAAATGAAATACCCATTTAGGGAGGTACAAAATGCAGTGGAAAGTTTTAACAGTAGACTGGACAAAGTAGAAGAAAGGATCTCAGAACTTGATGACAAGGCTTTCAAATTAATGCAATCAGACAACAATAAAGAAAAAAGGATTTAGAGAAGTGAACAAAGTTTCCAAGAAATGTGGGATTGTATAAAATGCCCAAGCCTGAGAATTATCGGTATTAATGAGGAAGAATAAAAAGTAACAGATTTGGAAAACCCATTTGAAGGAATAATTGAGGAAAACTTCCCGGGCCTTACCAGAGATTTAAACATCCAGATGCAAAAAGTCCAAACAGCTCCTGGAAGATTTATTGTAAACAGGTCATCCCTAAGGCATATATTCATTAGGTTATACAACGTTAACATGAAGGAAAGAATCCTAAGGGCAGGAAGACAAAAGCATCCAATAACTTACAAAGGTAGACCATACGGACCAAGAGCAGACTTCTCAGCAGAAACTTTGCATACCAGAAGGGATCGGTGCCCTGTCTAATTTCCTCAAGCAGAATAACCGACAGCCAAGAAATTTATATCTCACAAAACTAAGTTTCATAAATGGAGGAGAAATAGTCTTTCTCAGACTAGCAAATGTTGAGGAAATTTGTCAGCATTAGACTAGCTCTACAAGAAATGCTCAATGGAGTGTTAACGTTGAAACATAACATCGAAATGCAACAGTAGAAAAACACTGGGAATTATAAAGCACAAGGTTTATAAAACAACATAATGGAGATAACAAAGCAATTAAGTAATACCATGATGAATGGGGCAGTACCTCACGTACCATTACTAATTTTGAGTATCAATGGTCTGAATATCCTACTTAAAAGATATAGGTTGGCAGAATAGAAAACAGACCAACCAACGAAAAAACCACAATTCAAATATTTGCTGCCTTCAAGCGACCCACCTAACTCACAAAGACTTATAGATTCAAAGTGGAAAAATATTCCATGCAATGCGAACCAAAAACAAGCAGGAGTAGTTATTCTTATATCAGATAAAACAGACTTTAAGATAGCAAAAAAAGACAAAGAAGGTAATTATATAATGATAAAAGGATCAGTTCAACAGGAAGATACAATGATTTAAAATATATATGTACCTAACACTAGAGTTTCCTACTTTGTAAAACAAATTCCTTTAGACCTAAGAAAAGAGACAGCAATATAATAATAGTGGGAGACTTCAACACTCCACTGACTGTAATAGACAGATCATCAAGGCAGAAAGTCAGCAAAGAAACATTGGACTTATACTGGACTCTAGAATAAATAAACCTAGCAGACATCTACAGAACATTCTACCCCAAGACTACAACATATACATTTTCCTCATCAGCACATGGAACATTTACTAACATAGACCATACGATAGATCACAAAATAAGTCTCAATAAGTTAAAAAATATAAAAATCACATCGAGTGTTTTCTCAGACCACAGTGGAATAAAACTAGAAATCAACTCTAAGAGGAACTCTCAAAACCAAATGCATAATCTACTCCTAAATGAACTTTGGGTCAATAATGAAAGCAAGATGAAAATTTTAGAAAAATTCTTTGAAATGAATGATAACAATGATGCAGGTTATGGAAAATCTCTGGGATGCAGCCAAACCTGTGCTCAGAGGAAAATTTATAGCACTTAAGGCCTACATCAAAAAGGCCGAACGATTACGTTTTAACAACCTAATGTCCCAACTCAGGGAAACAAGAACAAACCAAACTCAATGCTAGTAGGAAAATCACAAGAAATAAAAGAGCAGAACTAAGTGAAATTGAAAAAAAATACAAAAGATTAATGAAACAAAAAGTTCTTTGAAAAGATAGAATTGGTAGACCTTTAGGTAGAGTAATTAAGAAAAGAGAAGATTCAAATTAGCTCATCAGTGGAGACAATACAGCTAATACCACAGAAATTCAAAAGACCCTTTGAAATTATTATGTACACTTCTGTGCAAACAAATTAGACAATCTAGAGGACATTGATACATTTATGAAAATGTAACCCCCCAACATTTATTAGGAAGAAACAGAAACCCTGAACAGACTATGAGTAGTGAGATTGAATCAGTAATCAAAAGTCTCTCAACAAAAAAAAAAAGTCCAGGAGCTGATGGATTTATAGCTGAATTTTTCCTGACTTTCAAAGATGATCTGCTACCAATCCTACTTAAGCGGTTCCATAAGATTGAGAAGGAAGAATTCATTCTGACTCATTCTATAAAACAAGTATCACCCTGATACCAACGATGGAAAGGCACAGCAAAAAAAAAAAAAAAACTACAGACCAGTACCCCTGATGAACATAGAGAAAAGCAACAAACATCCAAACAAACATCCTCAACAAACATTTTCAACAAAATACTAGCAAACACAATGCACTAGCATATCAAAAAAGAAAAAAATTAATTATGATCCAGTGACTTTTACCAGGGATGAAAAATGGTTCATCAGTCATAAGTCAATAAATGTGATTCACCACATAAACAGAATTAAAAACAAAACCCTTATGGTCATCTCAATAGGCACAGGAAAATAATTGGATCTGTCGTCCTTTCATAATAAAAAACTCTCAGCAAAATAGGCACAGAGGGAACATACCTCAAAATAATAAAAGCCATATATAACAAACCTACAACCAACATATTGAATGGGGAAAATATGAAAGTATTCCCTGTCAGAACCAGTATAAGGGCGAGATACCCACTTTCACTACTTCTTTTCAACATAGAACTGGAAATACTAGCCAGAGCAGTCAGACAACAGAAAGAATAAAATGTGTCCAGATTGGAAAAGAAGAAATCAAACTATCTCTGTTTGTTGATGATATGATCTTATACCTAGAAAATCCTAAAGACTCCTCCAAAAGATGCTTGGGCTTGATAAATGAATTCAGTAAAGTTTTAGATTACAAATCAACACATTTGTAGCACTGCTGTACACCAATAACAATCAAGCTGAGAATCAAATCAAGAACTCAATTCCATTGGCAATAGTTGCCAGAAAAATAAAATACCTAGAAATATATTTAACCGAGGAGGTGAAAGATCTCTACAAAGAGAACTATAAATCATTGATGGAGGAAGTCATAGAGGACACAAACAAATGGAAAAACATCCCATGCTTATGGATTGGAAGAATCAGCATTGTTAAAAGGACTCTAGTACCCAAAGTAACCTACAGATTGAATACAGTCTCTGTTAAACTACCAATATCATCTTCCACAGAAGTAGAAAAAATAATCATCAGGGAGATACAAATTAAAACCACATGTTACACCAGTCAGAATGTCCATTATTTAAAAAAAAAAAAATACAAAAATACTAGAAAGAAGTAGCCAGTGTTCACCATTTTGGAATTTTTTTGTATAAATATGAGATACATGTAATATTGCACAGAAAATAACATTTAAAATGACTGAGAAAAAAAGTTCTTATAACAAAGTAAAAATAATAAAAAATAGATGTTGGTGCATGTGTGATGAAAATAGAAGGCTTATACACTGTTGGTGGGAATGTAAATTAGTATAACCTCTATGGAAATAAGTGTGGAGATTTCTCAAAGAACTAAAAGTACGTCTTTCAATCCAGCAATCCCACTAGTTGGTATCTACCCAAAGGAAGGAAAGTCATTATACAAAAAAGACACCTGCATTCGCATGTTTATAGTAGCACAATTCACAATTGTAAAGATGTGGAATCAACCTAGATGCCCATCAACTGACCAGTGGATAATGAAAATGTCATACACACATATGCGCGCGCGCGCACACACACACACACACACACACACAGGGATCAGTAATTACCTGTCAGGTACCCTGTGCGCTAATGTAGGTGATAGGTACACATAAAGCCCAGACTTCTTCATCACTGTACAAAACAACTGTGTGATGAAAAACCATTTATACCCTTAACACTACTGAAATAAATAAGATGAAATAAAACACTAAAAAATGTGGTAGGTGCTTTACATATATTATGTCATATAATTCTCACAAAATTCTTCAAGCTTGGAAATGTTATTCCTGTCTTATAGACGAAGAATTATAGCTAAATAACTTGTTCAAAGACAGTGAAATAATGCTGTATATAATGGGGATTCAGTCCTAGGCCTCTCTTCAAAACTTGCGTTCTTTGCACCACAATAAATACACTGTCATTATTGTGGATTAAGACTTAGGGAAAGCACAGATTACTTTCCTCCCCTCCGCTTCTTGTTTTCTAAAAGTTCATTATTAAAAAGATTCTTTTGTGTAAATGAGGTGTTTGCTATTTCATTTGTTTCTTATTTGGATACTGCTTATTAATGTAACAAACTAAGTGAATCTTAATATATCTATTCTACACTTTCAAGAAAGTGGTGTATACTGTTTATATTGTTGTGGGTTTTTTTTTGTTATTTTTTAGTTTGTCAAATTTGCAAATATTGAAGAAGACACACCGTCCTACCACAGACGTTATGACTTTTTTGTATCTCGATTCAGTGCCATGTGTCATTCCTGTCACAGTGATCCAGAAATACGCACAGAGTATGTATTATTTTACTTTATGACATACAGTAATTTATAGATGAGTACAGTGGTTAAACATTATTATATAATGATTACCAGAGAGAGCAAAAATATGATTGAAGTGTGACTTTCCATTGCTGCTAGAAGTTACAATTACTGACTTAAGTAGCAGGATGAGAGTGGTTTCCCAACTCACTAAAATTCAGTGTTTTCACTGTAACCTAAGTGTCCCTTCATGCTCCCCTGCCTGTGTCAGATCCTGTCCTTCTGCCATTTCTCCTTCTTTCACTCTAATCCAGCCACGTGGGTCTCCTTGCTGTTTCTTGAACACTAGTGACACGTCTCCTCAGGCCCTTTGGACACGTTGGTCTCTGTCCAGAATAATTCCCCCAGTGCCTGATTTGTTACCTTACCTTCCTTAGCTTTCTGCTCCAAATGTCACCTTATCATAAACCCCCCCCAACCTTTTATTAAATATCAATTCTTCCATCACACTTCCAGGTATTCTTTATCTTCTTATCATATATCTCTGTTTCTTGCTCCTCTATGGAATGTAAATTTCCAGAGGGTGAGAACTTTGTTTTGAGGACTGCCTAGCACTTTGAATAGTGCCTGGCACACAGATAAAATGAATAAATGAATAAATAAATGAATGTATATTACTGAATAATTATCAGTCTGAGGTTGTCATGGTAACTGTCATGGGGGCATTTTTCAACATTTCTTCTGTTTGTATTCTAGTAAAAATCTGCAATCAAATACTTTGTCTATAAACACAGTCTATAAGCTGATGTCTGTATACAAATTTGAAACTTTAAAGTTAAGAATTAAAGTCAAAATTACCTTGGTAAATATAGAAAGTAGTTTGATGCTATCATCATACACCTAAAAAGCAAGAAATCAACCTGAATTTAGAGGTATTGTGGTTGTTAATGGTCAAGATTTAGCATATTTTATATATATTTTTTTTTTTTTACTTTTCAATTAAATAAGAGTATGTGCAGAAAGCTTTTAGTTGGACTATTCAAGCTACAGTGTTGGTTTACATAAAATGAAAACAAGTGTAGAAGTCATTTTAACTTCAAGAAAGAACACTGAGAGGTGATTTAATAGTTATTTTCAGATACAAGATTTGTTTCTATCTGTGATGCTATTAGTTTGATTTTTTTCTCAATATAATATAGGTTATTTTGAGTCCTGCTATTATTCCTTTATTATGAAGTGTAAAGCCTTAGAGGTAGGAGACACTATAATTCCCTTTTAATAATTAATTTCCTGCTTGTTCCAGTCACCAGGAAAATCCTCTTATTTTCCTCCCTAAAGGACATTTAAAAGATAGTTTATAAAACTGTTCTCTCTTCTCAAAGGCTGATGTTAAGTTAGTAATAGGGCAGAGATTAGCTATAGAATATGGTAAATTTTTTCAAGATTTTAACATTTTTGCTTTCTTTTAAAGAATGTAGTATGATTTTCTTCATTATTATAAAAATTAATAGACTACTTATAGACATTGCTCAAATTTTGGTTAAGGTGAGTTTCACATATTGACCAATGCAGGTGAAATATATATGAAAAGATACATTCAAGAAATTAAAAAATTGGCCGAGCTCGGTGGTTCAGCCTGTAATCCTGCACCTTGGGAGGCTGAGGTGAGTGAATTGCCTGAACCCGCGTGTTCGAGACCCACCTGGGCAACTTGGCAAGACCTCATCTCTACAATAAATCAAAAAAATTAGCCGGGCGCGGTAGCGCGCACCTGTAGTTCCAGCTACTTGGAAGGCTGAGGCAGAAGGATTCCCGGAGCCCAGCAGGTCGAGGCTGTAGTGGCCGGGAGCGGCCACTGCACTCCAGTCTGGGTGACAGAGTGAGACTCCAACTCAAATAAATAAATAAATAAATAAATAATTTTTAGCAAAATGTATCTTATTTTTAGGTATTTATTGCCCCCTAGTGAAATATCTGCTCATTTGACCATATTTTCACCTGCTTTTCGTTTGTTTACAGCAAGAAACTTGAAGTTCTCTCTATATAAATGACAGGACTTACAGTACTTTCTCCTTATTCTAGATCTTTCCTATATTATATGATATTTGAAGTTAATAGCAACCCTTCCATTGCACCTTCCAGGCTACTCTCTCACAAGACATAATACGTGTGGCATTTTGTTTGTTCGTGTGTTCTATGCCACTTTGCACTTGGCCTCCTTGTCACCCAAAGAGTAGCAGCAGGTACATAAAGCAGACACCTTTTGCAGTAATGTTAGGCTTGCCCACTTGTGATAGCTGCACAGTCTCCTGAGACTTCTGTGTTTTAGAAAGCAGCACGTCTAGGCGCAGCTTTGAAATAGGCAGATTTTGCCTTTGTGTCTTCCGATTCATTTTTCTTACTGGTTCAGCGTCATATTACTGCCACCTCTCACCCTCCATCTGCTACCCCTGAATGCCTGCATCCCCCCACCCATGTTGTATAAAATAATATTGCCTTCCCTTCTAATTTCTTCCATTCTTTAAGCCTATTTACAGTTTTACAAAAATAATGCTAGGTAAACTGAGTAAACCTTTAATTGGTGAGTATTTCAGGTAATAGGAGAAAAAGGATGTAGTTAACGATCATATTTGGCCAGAAAGAAGATGTTTTGACACTAAGGGGCCATACAGTTAGCTCTGCCTGAATCTCTTCTTTTGCAGTTTTTATAAACTGTTTTCTAGTCACTTCTCATTCTTGAACCTGTAGATTTTTCTTTCTTTTAGCTGTTTTTAGAGATGAGTAAGAAAGAACTTGAGGAAGTTTGGGGCTATGAATTGGGATGGGAGGCTGAGGCAGCATTCTGTCATTACTATATTGATACATTTTGAGTCACATTATCACATTACCATCTGATAATGTATAATATGTCTATAGGCACATATGTATATACATACATGGCTGAGGTTGTCTGTGCTCTATTCCATACTTCTTGTTTCTCATAATTTTGAAAAGGACCAGCTTATTCTTCCACCTAGGTGGACTAAGGGAGGTGAGGGATTCTTAGGGAGGATCAGTGAGAGAAGTATGAAGAAGTGTGAAGGTTGTTCAGGAACAGTGAACTCCTGTTTGCACTCAGTTTCTGGAAAGAAATGGAGAGAATCTAGTCCATGTGAGTCATCATCATCATCTTGGGAAAACCTATGCTTTTGATTTTTTAGGTTGAAAATAATACATGAACTAGATATTTCTGTGTTTTACAGTCCTTTTAAATGTTAAATGCTTATTTTTTAAAAGATGATATTTAAAGTAAGCATTTTTGGACATATCTTAAATTTTTGAGATTTTACTTTGACTTGCATGTTAAGATATTTTGTTTTATTGTTAAGGTAGCAGTATTTGTTTGACATCCATTCTCTTAGCTAAACTTATCTAAATAGCTTTTTTTAATGGCTCATTTTCTTCTTTTTGTAGAATTCGAATTGCTGGAATCAGGGGTATTCAAGGTGTGGTTCGCAAAACAGTTAATGATGAACTTCGGGCTACCATTTGGGAACCTCAGCATATGGATAAGATTGTTCCATCCCTCCTGTTTAACATGCAAAAGATAGAAGAAGTTGACAGGTATTGAATAAGGAGGTTAGGGTTGAGATTTTGTTACTTTTGTGTCTATGTATGTGTGTTTGCTGGGATAAGAAAGTTTTGTCTTTAATGCTGTGTACATATTAGTCTCATAAAATTAAATGAGCTGAAAATATTATCTTCCTGGAAAAATTGTTAGCCTGTAGTGATCACATTAGGTTTAGTAGACTAAAGATTATTATTTATACATTTATTCTTTATTTTCTTTTGTCCTTATTATCGAGCATCTGAATTTCTGTTTTAATAAACACTACTTAAAGTTGCTAGTGTGAAAAATGGAAATTATAGCTCAACTCCTGTTATTCTTTAGAGATTTAGCATGCTTTTTCACAGAGAGCCAGAACTAACCAACATAATAATAATAGCTAGTCACTGTGTTTTATTATTTCAACAAAACAATTAGACACTGTTCATTTCTGATTGGTTCTAAGATATTTTGGAACTGAGTATTGATTTTGGATATATATTTTTTTACCTACAACATTCATTTGCACTTAGAATTTTGTACTTTATTCTACTTTTTCAAATGCTGTAAGCATGCTTTCCCCACATTTCTGTTGCCATACACAGAAGTAAAATGTGATTAAGCTTTAAGAAATAGTATTCTCCAATTTGGCCTATTCTCCTGACCTTTCTGAGTCTTACAGTTTGAAGAGGAAAATCTAAATCAAATTTAAAGGAAATTCATCTCTGTCGTTCAAAAACTTAAATTTTTTATTATAATTTTCATGATTATATGTGAGTATCAACATAAAAGAGGTCTAGAAATGAGATGTATTTGATAACTCTTTGGTAGCATTTATATGTTCATTTAAATGTATACTAATTGCCGAAAGAATCCTATTCATGATTAATTCCCTAGATGTGACTGTCTCCAGCTTTGGAAGCTTTTCCTAAAGTATGAAACTTTTTATATTTCAGCACCATCTATATTTTTCCTATTGTTGACACTGTAACTAAAGTGAAAGTTTCCTTTTCTAAATCTAATGGATGACTAGCTATTTGGGACCCATTTCTCCAAATTATGACTCTTGAAGTCCAGAGTTAGCATAGGAAAATACAGGGAATAAAGATTGTATTTTCTCATGGTGTAATTTCAGTGCCACAGATATGCTTTTTTATTATTGCACATGAATACATTAGCGTAAAATAATGTTTCAAAATGTGAACAAAACAAATACTGTCTACTAATGACATCTATATACACAGGTATTCTAATTGGCTTTTAACATTTATTTTTTTATTTATGGACTGGGTCATAGTTTTTCACTGTATTTTTGCCCACTTACAGTTTTGCTAGGGATACCTAAAAAGATGGTCTCTGAGCACTGTGTTCTCAATAAGATTTTGCTATAAATGTAGAAAAGTTATATGAAAATAAATAGCAAACTCTAGAGCATGTTACTTACATAAGTGACATTCTGTTAGTTAGAAACAAGTTGCACAGCCGAATTTAGTTCTTTCTGTTTGAAAGATTATATGATTAGTTTTGGTGGTATTAATTTCATGAAGTTAGAATTAAACTTTAAGTTTATTGGGGAAGCTTAATTTTAACTTCATGAATTTAACACAATCGTAAAAAAAGAATGAAAATAGGACTTTTGCAGCAGTGTGAATGGAGCTGGAGGCCATAATCCTAAGTAACTCAGAAACACAAAACTAAACATTGCATGTTCTTACTTATACATAGGAGCTAAACAGTGGGTACTTACAGACATAAAGATGGAAATGTAGACACGGGGGACACCAAAAGGTGGGTGCGAAGGTTTAAAAACCACTTATTGGGTACGGTGTTCACAATTTGGGGAATCCCAATCCTCACCAGTATGCAGTATGCCCATGTAACAAACATACTTGTAACCCTGAATCTAAAATTTAAAAAAAACTAAAAGATACAAAAATTTTTTTTAAAAGGTATTGGGAAATAAAAGGGAAATGTTAATTTCCAAGAACTAGTATTAGAGTTATTCCATTAGTTATTTTATTTTATTTTATTATAGAGTTCTGGGATACAAGTGAGGATTAACTACATAAGTAAGCTGCATGAGGTGAAATTTGGGCTTCTAACTAACCCTAACTCTTCTTGGTATAGGACTGGGTACTCTTTGTGTTGTCACATGCCCCCTGCTCTCCTGTCTCCCTCCCTCTCTCCCCTAGAAATGCCCAATGACTGCCAATCTCTCCCCTGTGCTAATGTTACTAATGTTCAGGGCTACTTATGAATGAGAATATGCAGTGTTCAGTTGTTTCTGTAATGGTTCACTTAGTATGATGGTCTCCAACTCCATCCAATTTGCTGCAGAGCCCTGATTTTATTCTTCTTTATGACTGTGTAGTACTCCATCGTAAATATATACAGGATTTTCTTTATCTAGTCAACGTTCAATAGACAGTATGGTTCCATGTTTTTTTGTTTTGTTTTGTTTTTTTTGAGTTGGAGTCTCACTCTGTCGCCCAGACTGGAGTGCAGTGGCCGCTCTCGGCCACCACAGCCTCGACCTGCTGGGCTCCGGCGATCCTTCCGCCTCAGCCTTCCAAGTAGCCAGAACTACAGGCACGCGCTA